>VYZT01050112.1:0-100396 GCA_013400735.1 Pomatostomus ruficeps | reverse complement strand
CCCCCCCCCCCGTGGTTCTCCAGGATCTTAGAGCTGTCTTGGTGATTACCTCCTGCTTCAGTGAAAAATGCAAGATCTATAGAAACATTGACATTTTGTCAGGGAAAACTGATACAGGTGCAAAAGTTGATGAAGGGAGTGTGGCAGGGTGGCTGCAGTCCGTGTGACAGGAGTTTAGGACTTTCTCCTAATCTGAGAGAGCTGACAGCTGCAATTGGAGCAAATGGTAGTTTGGTAATCTTTGAATACTGATATAACAACCCAGGTTTCCTTGATGGTTAAGGATTAGATAAAAGTTACTGTAATTCTACTTTTGAAATTAAATGCTGCTGTGAAATCCCTGCTGGTTTTGTTTGTCTTCTCTTTTATAATATTGAGAGAAGTACTGATATAAATCACTTCAGATTTTCTGATTCCTCCTAATTCTTAAATGCAAGTTAAAAATCTTCTGTATTTTTTTTTTCTTTCCTTTTAAATCTGTAATTGTATGCTGCACTTATGAACTGACCAGGATCCTTCCTTTCTCCACAAACTTTTGATGGCAGCATGAATGGCCAGAGAGGGAGAACTGACAATGCCTACCTTGATCTAAACTGTCACCTTCTATCCCAAATACTTGGCTGCTGAGAGACAGCTTCCTCAGAATTTGCCCTTTTCTTCTTCACCGTCAGGCACTAACATAAAACTACTTATTTTTTTCTCCTTTACCCCCTAATGATCAAATTTTAAAGTCTTTTTTTCCCATCTTGCTAGAGATTGACATTGATACCCTTCAGACTCCCCTGCCTTTTCTCCTCTTATTGCATACTTTTAGGTTATTTCTGTAATTCTCTCCTCTTTGCTGTGAAAGCAGCACCTCACAGACCCCAGAGCCACACTTAGGGGATGAAAAGAGAGTTGCCATGTGTGATTGCCTGGAAGTAAAACAAACAAAAACAAGAGAGGGGAGAGTAAAATGTCTTGACCTTCTCTGTCATGTGGGGTGATAATATTTTCTTCCATATGCCAAGCAATATCAACCTGATTTCTGGTGAGTGCCTTGTCTAGTTATCAATACACTTTAAAGGTAGTGCTTCGTCCCTTAGGGTTGTGCTGACTTCCAAATCTAAAAACCTGCTTAATTTTCAGAATGTTGGTGATCAGATTTGTGTTAGCATCCAGAATGGTTGTAAAGTCCCAAGTTTTCCTATCATCATAGTAATCGCTCACATTCTCATCAGCTCTGTCTTCCCAGAAATACAGATAGTGGATAATCAACTGCCAAGCTGAGGAATGCCACAGCAAAGGTTTTCTTGGGAGACTGTTAGGACATAACAGAAAAACCTGGAGATGATGTAATTGAGTCTGGAAGGAGTACCAGATCCTGGGGAATGAAGATGAAAGGCTGATAGCTTTGATTTTTAGATAAAGGTATTTTGTGCCTTCTGTACAGGCATGCAACTTGCACCAGTGTCAACAGGAGTTTAATGTATGGATTGAGAACACAGTATAGCCTGTAGGCTTGGTGTAGCTTATCTGTGAAATATGACTTACCTTCTTTGCAATCAGCATGTGAAGAATTGAACTAGGAGGGGCTGGTTTTACTGGAATAACCACAGGGCATGAGCACCTTCTGGGTTTTTGGTTTTGTTTTGTTGTTCAAAATGTTCACTGTAGGAGCCATGGTTGGCCATCAGTAAGTAACAATTTGAGCAAAGTAAAGAAGCTTGTGCCCTTAGGGTCCTTCTGCCTGTGCTCTTAATGTAGTGTGTGCTCTTGACTGGAGGAGTGCCTAACACAAAAGCATTAAAGTCAATGTGGCAGAGAGTAAAAGGTCTTTCCCAGACCTGCTTATTTTTGGGCTCTCTCTCATAAAATACAGATGCTCCTCTTCCAGCTCCAAACGCATTTCAGTGTGTCCAAGGGGTGTTAGTATGTATTTAGCTCACAGCCTGCATTATTTGGGGCCTTTGTCCAGACATGAAAAAATACTTTTCTTTGGCTGAGCTGAATTCCTGCAAAAAATTGCAGAACAAAAAATTGGCAGCCTTTCCACCCTCAACAGGATCATCAGATTGATCATATTCCCTGTGTACTTTGGATGGGTTTTGGCATTTGCTGCTGGAATCCCATGGAGGCTGTGCCTGAAAGGCTGTGTGGGTACAAATGTGTCTTGCACCCCAAAATGTCTGTGTGTTGCACAAAGGGACTGCTCTATCTGCCTGATCATGCCTCTGCATGGGCTCTGTTCCAGCCGCCGTCTCTGCAGAGGCAGCTCTCTACTTACACCAAATTGATCTATAATTAGTAAACCCCGCATGGCCATGATGAACTGTTTGGTGCACAGCAGGGTATTGGATGAAAGCCCAAGATGAATAGATTTTTCCTCAATATGAAGACTTGGATTTTGTTTGGGATTTTGTTTTAAAGATTACTTATGGCTAAGAGAAAGCATGGCAAGAGGGTCACAAATTGGACGTGATCTGGACGAGGAAATACCTCCTGAAGGTGGTTGATGATTGCCCCCTATATGGAAAGAGGTCCTTTAGAGAAACTGTTTATATTTTCTCTGTCTAGCGTATAAGATAAACAAACATATATGATACACAAATAATGACTATGTGCTTGCTTTGATCAGAAACCTAAGCAAGCTGCCTTTTCAGGATGTGGGTAAGACTGTGAGGTAAGTTGTAGCCCTTACTTGTGCAGTAGTGATGGTATCGGTCCCAGGCGACGGCAGCGCTGGAGCTAATGCTGGCCAGTGCTGTCAGGAAGCCATGGAATCCGTGGATCTGACAGCCGTTGGAGCCATAGGGCCAGTATCTGTCAACAAACAGGGAATATGTTAAGAGAATGATAGAAAAAGGTGAAGACATGTTTGGAAATTGCACTAACAGAGAGGGCAAAATGATAGCCTGTGCTTGTGCTGTCTGAGAAACACTGGGAAAGGTGTTACTGTGCTTGCTTTTAGGTGTTTGCCAGCATTTTTCTTGCTGTGCTCTCTCCTACAGTACAACAGCCATTTGTACTCTTAATACTGAGAAGAAAATGTAACCCTGCATCTGTGTATTGAAAAGTTGGGGTTTTAAATTTTGAAATCAATCTGCACTTCATCCAATTATCTAGATCTTCAAGATTTGCCTCCTTTGTAAGGAGCCAGTCAATGAGTACAAGTCAGTGCAAAACAACAAACAAAGACTTGCAGACAAATTTGGGGTCAATCTAGAGGTTTAGTGAAGTGATATTTTGATATTCAAGTATCTTCTGTAACTGCTGGTAAAGCTGTCTGCTTAAATGTCTTCTCTAGTCAGTCTTATTATCTGTCAGTGATTATATGCAGTAAAATCTGCTTTTCTACTTGTCTGGTAGAACCATAGAGAGTTTTGTTTTGCAGTACCAGATTGAGGGAACGAGAAGGCTGGCTATGTATTATGGTAGAAAGGGGACCATTTCATTAGTTTGACCTCTTAGAACTTAAGCTGTTAATTTTCATGTGGTTCTTCCCAGCATGCTTTTGGGAAACCTTTCTGCTGTACCTGAGGAAGCTGGAAAAGGCAGCGATGAAGGCGTTGATGCAGATCCCGCAGTCAGCCAAGGCAATGCTCAGAACCAGCAGATTGCTGGGCGTGCGCAGCTCTTTGATTTTTCGGAAAGAAATAATTGTCAAGCCATTCAGACAGAAACCAAGCAGGGCTGAAAGACAGAATTGTTTGGTGGGATTCAACTGGAAATGGAAATTATCTACAATGATACTGCTGTTTTCTTTGATGAGAGGACAATAATTACAGTGGAATCTAACGCACAAGGAATATATCTGTAGTGGTCAGCCTGCATGCAAGTTACACAGGCTTTCAGAAGAGAAGTCGTAGGGGACAGCTCAAGCCAGTACTTCAGACTTCATCAGTCATGTGGAGCAGAAGAGGTTTGATTTTATTTGTAATTCTGCTTTTTGTTATAATATGAGAAACTGGATTGTCAGGCTCCATACAGGGACAGCTGGCTCAGGGCTCAGAGCAAGGGAGATGCAGAGTTTCAGGAGGGCTGACAGCCAGCACATGCTGCTGGTATACACATGTCCAGGCTTGACTTTGATACAGAAATAGCTTGTATTTAATATCAGTTATACCATTCTTTTGTGTTTAAGCACAGAAATCCCTCAGCCATGTTCCAGTCAGCCTGCCTCCCTTTGGGCTTCTGTCTCAGGGTAGCCTTCACAGTGCTTGAATCACACCAGCTCAATCTTATTACTGCCCCTTGTCAGTAGACTATACATGGAAAGGAATAATCTAATTACAAAAAGCAGTCACTGATAGATTTAAAAAAAATAAGTTAATGTTGGTCCTCAGAGAGGAGCATCCAAGCAACCCGAGCTATTCACCCAGCACAGAGCTGTGCCGCCCTGAAACCCATCCTTCACTGGTTCAAATTCAAGCTTTGTCCTTTATTGCCCTTTTCAAGGCAACTGGAATTATTTTAGCTCTGATGAGGCTCTGACTCAACATCCTGTCTTTAAGTTTCAGTTAGATGAGAGGCACGATGTCTTTTTCTTTGTGTTCTTGGAAAAAGAAATGATGTAGCACAGAAAAAATCCATATCCCCTAATTCTGTAAAGTAGTGTAGTTACTTATGCTTATTGTCTGTGTTCTGCAGTTACATAAGATGGATGATTTTTTTCTAGTCAGAAATCCTGCTTCTACCTTAATTGCATTAATGGCTGATGGCATAACGTAACAGCTGATGTGTGTCTATCATTACACGACATATAACAAAATATTTCCAGGAGAAATATTTGGAACCATTTGGGATCCGCTGTTTTTAATTCCTCTCTGCCAGATTATGTCCCACCCACAGGGTAAAACTGCTGTCAACTCTCCCAAATGCAGGGCAGCCTCTAGGAGAGATATGTTCTGAACATATTTAGAGAAGAGCTGAAGAGTTGTTACTATATTAGCTTTTTTTCTATCTTTTCCCTGCTTTTGGAAGCCTCAGGCTTTACCAGATTCTGCTTTCTTGAAGGCTAGGATGAGTGTACAAATAGAGAACTTACTAAACTTAAAAGAAAAGCTTTGAATTTTCATTTTTAGATCAGCAAATGTGTCCACTTTATTAAGTGAATGCAACTCTTCACCACAACTTTTTTTTTGCAAACTGCACTTAGAAGCTGCCACAAAAAAAGAGAGGTCTTCATTGCCTTTGTCTTGGGGTGTTTCAAAAAGTGAATTAATCTCTGATTATTTAGCTTGACCTTCTAAGTCAAATGACAATAAAGTTTTACTGCCAATCTGCTGGGCACATTCTGCCTAAAACCCTATGGAAAATACTTGTGTTTAGTAAAACATAAATGTATTAGACTACACCTAGTTTTAACTGAAGGTTACCAGGGGATTCTTTGCTTGAACTTCCACCACTGCAGGTCTCCAGCAGGCTGCAGCCCCCAGCTCAGGTCAGGGCTGGCAGGGCTGTGGTGCCACGAGCAGGTGCTCAGCAGGACCCGGCTGTCAGGCTCTGCTAGGCTGTGCACATGGCTCAGGGGCTGTCAGCCAGGTTAGCCCTGACTCTGTTTAGGCAGAAGCCTGCCCCTGGGCAAGAAGGAGAAGCTTTTCCCTCTCTCTTCCAAGGAAGAGGGTCTGACAGCATTTCCAGCTTTGCTTTGCAGCCAGATATGAGCTCGGCCGCAAGGAGAAGATGAGCACCCATGCTCCATGTCCATGGGCTGGGCTAATGAGCACTTATCCCATGCTGATGGTGCTTACAGCTTCTCCTCCTCTGCTGTTGGGCCCCACGATTCCAACATTTCCTGCTGGGCAGCACTGTGCAGGGATAGGATCCCAGGTGCTGGGACTGACACCAACCTAATCCTAGCTACAAGCCTTTGCTAGCTGCCAGGTAGATATAAATTCACAGTTTTGTTGCAGCCTCTCAACAAGTGGCATATGCCTTAAGAAAAGATCACATTGGCTAAATTAAATTGATATGGTTTGTTACTTTTACCCAGCAGCCACTGCAGTGCTACTAATGCAGTCTGGATGCATGCTAACAGTTTACAGGTCTTTTTGGAGCTATCATGTTTGACTATAAGAGAGCCATCACAACCCACAAAACAAGCAGTCCAATTTTATTGAGAGATTATCAGTCATTTCCACTTCTTTCCCCAGAGGAAGATAAAATTGCCTTTAAAAGTCATCAACAAAAGTCTTATATCCCGAATTCTTGAGAAGAAAGCTAAGTAACATGTACTTCACTGCCACAGCTATGCATAGCGTGCAGATCTTCAGGGCAAAGAGCTTGCAGCTCACCCTGATTTACTCTCCCGAAGTACTGGTAATGTAGCCACGGTAAACAGGGTCAGCACACCAAAAATGCTGCTGTTTACTTCAATTTTCCTTCCCCCATCTCACCAGGAATAATAGGGGAAGAAAATCTTATTGCTGCAGAGGTCCCACATGGAACTTACCTTCTACCAGCAGGGCAGTGCCAATGGCAAACACTTCTATTTCAGTGAAGCCTTCAGGGAGAGGGTGTGCAGTGACCATTGTTGTGGTAAATATTCCAAAAGATTTAACCTCTGCCCTCTGTTATAGCTGTAGGGCTGCCTTTTCTCCTGATCTCTCTACTTCCAGTAGCCCAAGGCTTCTTAAAGGAGCAGCTCACGTGCAAACACATGCTGTTATTATATAAAAGCTTTGGGGTTTTTTCTCCCACCACTACAATCCCTGCAGGAATGTTATTAATGATGGGACTAACATCAACCCACACTCCTCCTTCCCCTGCAAATCGTATTTCAGACACCAGCAAAATGAAAGCATTCATTGCAATTACAACAAGGCCTTTGTAGACACAAGATTTAGAAACCTATCCAATTAATTTTGCAACACTGGAAAAGAATTAAATGTTGTGGAACAAAGGAAACATGTAATTGGGGAGTGACCTGAAAAACAAAGGGGCACTCATTGAGTTGATAATTAGAGGAAAAGTATGAACCAATAATTTCTGCAGCTTGTAGATCTTCCCCTCACCCATTTTTTTAGAAACTGCCCAGTGTATTTTTCTTGCAATTACTGTTCTCTATATTAACATATTTCCTCTTTGTAACTTAGGCTTAAATTAATGTGCATGCTGGCACAGCCTGATTAAAGGCAAACACAAATTTGAGACTCTAAACATACAAGGACCTGAGTGAGCACTCACCGGGGTCGCCATATTGTCCTTTTGGAGGTGTTTGAGGATGGAGTCTGGGTGTACAGTGGCTCTGGAGTCTGTGCAGTGTGCAGCTTATCCAGCCTCCAGCTCACTGCCTTAACAAGGTGCCACTAGCATGATAATGCTTCTTTGATACACAACTTTCTTCATCCTGATAATCCTACTGCAAAATGGGAGCAAAAAGGGAGCTGAAGCACAGGGGATATTGGCTTTCCCCAGGTCAGGTCCCACACTGTGCTGCCCTGGCTCTCAGCTGACTGAGGTGTCAGGCAGTGTGAATTCTCTCCAGATGCCACCAGAGCGTGTTCAGTTCTCCTGACTACATGGTGAAGGTGCATTTACAGTCACTGGTGTTGGTTGAAGATAGTGGTGGATTTTTTTGAGTTTTCCTGAAATCTGTGCTTACAGGCTGTGATGCCCAGGAGAACTGATTAGAACTTCAAGGCTGCTGAGAAACCATCTTGCTGTGTTTTTTTGATCTCTGGTATTCAATTTACAGCTCTTTTTGATGTAGGTAATTGCCTTGATGGATATGCTCTTGAATTTTGAAGTAGAATTCAGGAGGGCATGATATTTGTTAGGCTATACAGGTGTCTGGTTTAAGCAGAGTAGAATTACATTGCACCACATAAATCCATTGTTTCTGTCTTTTACTCACCTACATGTCTTGATGACAAAGAAGGTGACAGTCCTGCCTCCTAGCATGGCAAATGGGTGATCTAAATCTGTGTTTTAATAGTGATCCATTGTATGTTCTTGCAAAAAATTAGTGCTAGATCTTGTATATGTGCTGTAAATCTTCCTAGTGTGATAGTTCTGAAAATGGATGGCTCATGGTAATGCTTGTCAACACAAAGCTGCACAGCACTTCTAGACTGGGGATAAAGGACACAGATATTTGAACTCACCTCGTGAGGGCTGTCAGGTACTTTTGGTTGCCTGCCACTGTACTTCACCTTCGCTCCCAAGCAAATCTCCCAAATGTGTCACACTGCTGGTAGTTTTTGTGGCATGTATTAAAGTCTGTGGGGCAGACTTTGCTCATTCCAAAACTATTTCTCCTGTGAAAATAGGCTCCTACCCCAACCCCTTGGATTTAACAGACCTTTATTAGAATGATTATTATTAACTTGTTGACTGCTTTTCTTCAAGTATCTTAAAAATTCCCATGTCTAAATCTCATTTAATTTATCAGTGCAGAGTCTAATTAGACAAGTCAGTCATAGGCAAACTTTCCAGTGGTGGTTTCAGCATCTGACTCGTGACATTCATGTCAACAGAAACGTTATGCATCAGTCTCTTAATACCTTTGCTGATGCTGTGTTAACCTGGCTTTCTAACGGTACAGTGAGATGGTATGGAATGATATAAGGTCCAATATAGCTGCTAACTTCAGTTATAAGTTCAGGTTATAAATGGTTTTCTTCAAGCAAAGAGGAGGTGCAAATAAGGAATAAATTATTGACTTTGATAGAATCTTCTAATGGTAGTTATTTTTCCAGTTGGTGAAACAAAGCTGCATTCATTTCCTTTCTGTCCTTTTTATGTAAGGCATAACCTCACATCGTGTATTCCTGTGAAATCAGGGAAAACACGCAAATGATAACAGGTTTGCCAAAGACGTTCATTAACTCTTAAACAATGAAATTTTTAGTGATCCCTTTCTACTTTATGCATGCTTTCAATAGCTCCTTGCTCTTTCCAAATTCAGGGGGAAAGGTCTTTTGCTCAACCTGATGTTATCTTGCAACTTCATATTTTGTATTCCACTGATCTTCTTTCTGCATCAATAACACATCCATTTCCTTTTACCCTCTCACTTAAGAATATTTCACTGGTTACTAATCTGTTTGCAAGAAATATGCAGAAAAAAGATATGTCAGGTTCTAGCCAGATCTCCCTATGGATTTCATAGAACTGTATGGATTTGGTGGAAGCATATTAATCTTTGTAAAACATGCATCGGTACAAGCACAACAAAAAAGGTGCAGTGCAAAGATAACAGAGTGATCATGCACTCTGCATTTTCTTCAAGCAATCAATGCAGATTACTGACATAGTGTTTTATATTCACAGCAAGAACTTCACTAAATTGATGTATTATTATTCTTCTGCCTTCCTAATCCTTTCTTCTGATTCAGGTTTAGCAAAATTTGACTTTTTATGTTGAAATATGCCTTTAAATGAAAAACTGCAGCGTTTCAGCAGAAACGGGCTGGGAATGCAGCCATACGGAACTGCAGTTTGGTATCACTGAAATTAGTGGTAATCTTGGTCCTCATGGGGAAGGCTTCTTGCCAAGGAAAGGAAACAGAAAGGGTATTGTCTGGAGACCTTCTAGTTGCAGTTGTGTAAATTTGTCTCAGTTTGGCAGTAGTGATAGGGAATATGACCCAGATTGTAAATAGGCACCTGGTGTTGGCCACAGGAGGGATGATGCAGGGAAAAAGGCATCACACCAGTGTGTGGACAGGCATCAGCCCTTTGGAAATGCCTGCAGCCACATAATAACCTTTCTCCTCAAAAGTCTGGCAGTGTAACACTCTCCTCAGTCAGATTTTCTCTCCAGTTGCCTCAGAGCTGTTGGAGGAAGATGTAGTGGTGGAGGCCTGGGCAGGGCCAAGGAAGCTGGGGGCAGGCAGGAGGCAGTGGCTGTACTTTTGGGGAGCGAGCATGGCAGCCCCAGGTGTGGTGGGGACAATGTGAGGGATCAGGGCTGGGAGGTGCTGTCTGTGCAGAGGAAGGTAGACGAAAGGGCTCCCTCGCAAGTACAGAGCATCAGGGTCAGGGATAATATCCAGGAAAGCTCCTTGGCCATGCTGAGCAAAAATGAAGGAGCTGTAAACGCGGTGGGAAGTAAGAAAGCCAGGAGGGGCAACTTCAGAATCAGAGGCAGAGCAGTGCTGTGTGAAAGTCTCTTCACAAAAGGACACAGATCCCTCACCTGCTCCCCAAATGTCACTCATTAGCCCTGTGATTGACTTCCTGAGGATGTAACGCCTGGGACCAGGCAGCGCTGGGACTGGCTTTCCTGCCCGCTGCTGTGCACCTCAGTGTTTACAGAGTCAGAACATGCTGTAGAGCTGAGAAGCATGGCCTCTCCTGTTTGAGTTACCTCTCTAGAGACAGGTAGCTTGATTCACAGTAAAGTGAATACATATTTGATGAATATATGTATATCCACCTAGGCTAGAAAATTAATAAAGTTACTAGAACATTAATTGCCTCCTAGACTTCTTAGTCTTTGCTGGATGTACCAATCATGATTGTTATCAAATATGTATAATTGTTGCCTTGATCTGTTACCCATCCCTCAAAATGCATTTTATAAATGTGTTTTGATTTCAGTTAGCCTACTAGTTCCAGGGTCATAGACATATTCACAATATAATGAAATATGCTATCTCTCTCTGCTGCATAGTGACGTATCTCAGGACTTTGGAGGAGAGGGCAGTCCTGCAGAATGCAGGATATACCTCACACTGTTAGTTTATTTCCCCCCTGGGGCTGAGACCTTCCCACTGCAGAAGAGTAACTCCTCCAGGGATTACAGTTCAAACACCAGTACCCAGTTGTCAAAAAACCTTCTGATTTCAAGATGGGCTTTAGTTGTATTAAGAGAGGATTTTCACACCAGCTCTCCTGTTTATTATTGCTCTTGTAAAGAAGCAACTATTCCTCAACGAGTCTATGCTACTGACCATGTATGTAAATGAACTTCTAGACCACATATGACATAAGCACATCTTTTTTCCTGTCACTGTGGTATTGTATATCTTGTTTGTCTTAGCAGTCTTCTACCAGTGTCCATGTATTAGGATGTCCCCAAAATTCCTGCTGATACTTCCCTCACAAACATTACGTAAGTCTGAATTCTGCATAGCTTTCCTCAACTTCAATGTAATATCTGTGTTTACTTTAAGAGGGATTAATCACATCTAAATTTTTTCTCATGTAAAACCCAAATGTGCTAATTATCTAGTCTAAGCTAGGCTTTGTTTACTGTTAATGGATGGAATGGGCAGAGAAGAATAACGTTAAGAAAATAAAAACACATAACGTAAAAGCTTTCCTTTTCTCATTCTTTGTACCTTTTCTCCTTTTTTTTCCCCCCCAAAAAATTTCTTGGTCCCTGTAAGACTTGCAGCTTCCAAGAAGTTTACTAGAACTGCCACAAAGGTATGTACTTGGCCTGGAAAATCTCGGGCCTCTATTCAGGTAAATCAGAGTAGGAAAGCTGGTGATTGTCAGACTGACAAGAGGGCAGAGGGTTGCTGTGTAAAACACTGTGCTCCATCTGCATTCAGGAGCCAGATAAACAATTCTGGAAGTTCTCCTTTCATGCCTGAAGAAGCAAAATAAAACAGCCACTGTTTCCTAAGCAGAGGTGACTCTGCAGGGCTTAGACTAATACTATTAAGGTCTAAATCAGAAAAGGTGGTTGCAGTCAGCAATATTACTGCATGACCCCCTCTGTCATGCAGCTGAGGTCCTTAAGCCCAAAGTTAGCTGATTTTGTTGAACTGAGGGAACTGTACTGGATTTTAGGCAATGTAGAATCTCTCTATAATAGAGATTTGGGGCCAGGAATACACACCTAAGAAAGCGTCACTAATTTGAAATACGTCAGATATGACCATGGTATATCCAGTCATTATACTGGACTGTTGTGGACTTGTATGTGGCTGATGCATCTCAGAGAATAATAGTACTTTTTTTTCAGTGAGGATGATGCTGCTGGACAGACATTTATGCTGTTCTAGGTGTGTGTTTTGGTAACTCCCTGATAATCAGTTCCTCTGCTGCTTTCCCTCTGTAGAGGCGTTCACAAAGGGTTTGTCCCAGAGAATTTTGCTCTGGGATCCTGAATGTCCAATCCTGATGGAATTTGCCTGTCACTGTGGGGGCCTTTGTAGAAGAAGAGTAGAAGAGCTATGGCCATGGTGGCTGACCCACTCCTCCCCTAAGGTGAGGCAAGAGTTAGTGCCCAACTCACCTTGCTGCTTGCTGAGGGGCTCACTCTGCCACTGGACTGGAGGTTCTGCAGCAGTGTCACGGACACACTTCACACCTGTGTCAGCCGTGCCGAGGCCTCTCTCGCTGCCTGAGCCCAGAGGGAGAAGACAGGGAGGCACAAGGCAGGCTGGTTCACACCCCTCCATCCTCTGCCTGGCTTTGCCTCGCTGGGCACTGCTGGCCACTGTGGGGCCTTGTGGGGCGGCTTCTGCTGCATGGACAGAAAAGGGGCAAGGGCGGCGTTCGTGAGGGAGGTGGGTGAGTTTATCTCCCTCGTGGGCCAGGGGTCTGCCCTCACCTCTGCTGTTTTGCACTGGCTGTAACAACCGAGGTAAACGTATCCACTAAAGAATTACCACTGGCAGACTTGTAATGTCCCATGCCAAAAGCTGCGTGGGTTTGTTTGATTTCTTCAGCATGTCCAGAGGTCTGTTAATGACTTTGGTCCCACAGGTCTGGAGGAGCTGCATTTATCAGCATTAAGTGCAAGATCCAATTTAGAATGACGTAATGCATTTACGTGCTCTCGACTTGCATCAGTGGGAAGGATTTTCCACTTTACAATGTGTGCCCTGCCAGAAGCTTCTTGGAGATGCATTTACCTAATGAAATTGATTTAGTGTCTGGGCCTGTGTTGCCTGCTAATAAAATTTTTCATACAAAATCATGATAATAAGGTATTTTATGGCTTTCATTTATGCTAATATATGCTGTTTGATTTGCTTTATGCCATATTTTTCTAAGTGTATGGAGAAGAGAAGTAAAAATAAATTCTGTTCAATTGCCATATTAAAAATGAGTGACTTAGTGGGATATGCAGTGTTTGTTACTCAGATTTTGCTTTAGAGCTTGTGAGGAGAATCTTCTGATAAAACATTCCTGGCTTCAAAATATCTATACAGGGAAAAAATGGAAACTATGATGTCAAATAATGAACTTAATCTTATTAAATACAATGCAAAAATTTTTCTCTGAATTAAAACCCCACCTAAGACAGATAAGAAAGATTGCCATGTTCTGAAATTTGCTGACAGTAGACTTTGACCCCATTTGTTTTGCATTTACTTACACCAAAAACATAAATGGGAGATCTGGTTCTTCTCACAGAATGCAAAACAAATTCTTACACTTGAGATGAATGACAGTTGCTGAGTGCATCTTTGTATGTTTTTTTCCTACAACTGATATTTTTAGTTTGGTGCGGAGAAGAAACTGTTTATTTCCCTTCCTAAGTAAACAGCAAGGAGCACAATTTTTATGATTTGGAGTGCAGAATCGTAAGTGAGGAGCCTAACTCCCACTAGTTTCATTATGGAATGGAATTGTTTGTCGTGAAAAAAAATGTTCTTACTCTTCACTGCAAAAGGTGGTATTGATTTTAAAGTCTCAAATAAGTATCACCTGCACTTACAAGGAAATTATCTAATGAGTGTTCAGTTTATATTAAATAGCATAATGAGTGAATAACTGTTCAGTAGCTGGGGGCAGGTAATACACTTAAGCCTTAAAAATACCATGAAAATCTAGAAAGCTGTTGTGCTGCAAGCAGTGCTTCAGGACAAACCAGAATTTTGTGTGAAAGTGAATTCATAGTCTGTTGGACACAGTAACCAGATTTTGCTTCCAGTTTTAGTTCTTCCATGTCCCTGAATTAGGGAGGAAGCATGGATGTAAGCAGAAGCAGCATCTTCTTGCAGCCCACTCATCAATGCTGCCTCATGCAGTCCTTGAAGAGCAGGTACTGGCATCCACCCTTAGAGTTTTAAGCATCTCATTTCATTGCCTTTGTTTCACTAATTCTCTCTCTTCTCTTCTGCTTGCTCTATTCTGAGACTTCCTCTCCAGTACTGCATCCAGTTCAGGGTCTCCCAACAAAAGAAGGATCTGGATCTGCTGGAACAAGTCCAGAGGAGGGTCATGAAGATGATCAGAGGCTGGAGCACCGCTCCTATGAAGACAAGGTGAGAAAATTGTTGTTCAGCCTGGGGAGCAGAAGGTTCTGGGGAGGCCTTGGAACAGCCTTCCAGTACCTAAAGGGAGCCTACAAGAAAGCTGGAAAGACTTTTTTACACAAGGACATGTAGTGACAGGACAAGAAGGAATCACTTTAAAGTGGCAGAGGACAGTTTTAGATTATATATTAGGAAGATATTCTTTCCTCTTTATGAAGCAGTGAAGCACTGGAACAGAATGGCCACAGAAGCTGTGGATGCCCCATCCCTGGAAGTGTTCAAGGCCAGGCTGGATGGGGCTTTGAGCAACCTTCTAGTGGAAGTTGTCCCTGCCCACCACAGCAAGTTTGGACCTAGGTGATCTTTAAGGTCCCTTCCAATCCAAATCAAACTACTGTGTGATTCTATGATCCATGAAGCCTGTGAACCAGGGGAATATATCTGCTCCCTGGGCACCAAGTCCTTTGTCCTTCTCTTCTTTCTCCTCCAGTTCCTTGTGTCCAAAGCCTACCTGAGCTGGTTTCCAGAGCTCCTGATCAACCTCTTGTTGTGTTTCCTCAGGGTGAGGGCAGGTCCACCCTCTTGACCACTCAGATCAAGCCTGACACGGGTGTATCTGTGGCTTGACCCTTAATCCATCATTTGCATCATTTGGTGGTGATGTATTGATGAAGGATTATAAAATAATACAGTCAATGGGAGGGAAAATTCCAACATGTCAGTGCTGATAAAACATAATTGGGTTATTAGTTGTCCGGTCCTTTTCCCTCCCTTTTCCTCCTTTCAGTGACATACTTGTGAAGACACTCCAAGATGTGAAACCTGTTAATGTTACCTTTTGTATTTATCTGCTTTTATTAATCTCTCAGCCTACCGCCAGGTCTTTCTCTTTTTCATTCAGAAGCGACTCTGTCATGTTAAGTAAATAGCAGCTTTCTTGACAAAGTGCAGAGCATTAGCTGGTGCTAAGGCATGCTTTATTGATTGCTGTTGATTCTTACAAATTAAGTTTACTTCTACTGCTCCTGGCATTTGGTTGTAACGTAGATGTTTCATTAGTGAGGCAAAATAGAAGTTCATGAAAGCAAACCTTACAATACAGTTCTGCTTTCTACAAGTTTATTATCTGAGAGCTCCAATGGAGGGAAACTACTTTATCAGATGCATTGAAAAAAAAAAATAGATGCAAGAGGTTAATTATGTTGCAATGCTTTTTCAAGTAGAATTTAACTTCAGATGTTTCAGTCAATGTTGTGAGTATTGAGCTGGGGCAGTCTGGGCAGCAAGGCAAGTTGACCAGTGAGTACACTAAAAAAACCAATAAGCTTGGTCTTAGCTCAGAGATCATTAAGGGAACTGAGAAATCATTAAATCTAGAAATGGGACCTAATGGAAGTCAATGAGGGAACAACTATGGATATTTAATGAGCAGCACTGCATTATGTTCTCATCTCTTCAGAAATAAATAATGAGATACTTGAGTTTCTCTTTGAACAGCAGTAAATGTAGAATGTGAAAATAGCAGGGAGAAAAGTAATCCTTTGGGCCATCCTCTCAATAAATGATTTCTGCAAGCCTTAATTAATTATCGGAGTAACTTGTGAAACATGCTCATGCAAAACAAGTTGATGTGAAACTATGGCACCATAAACTGTCTGTTTAATAGTTAGCCCCAAACCACATCTAGATTACCCTGAAACTTCAAAAGTTCATTATCCAGAATTATTGAAAAATTGCCAGCATAATTTCATTCTGCAGAACACAGGATGAATTGTGCATGAGAACAGCTCCACTCCAGAAATCCTGGTGAGCAATCTTTATTAGGAACAGTGTTGCTGTAGCATAGTCATTAACCTTCAGGTAGTTTGTACATAGATAGGTGTATTATTGCTGCACTTCTGAGTGGCAACTTCTGATTGTGTCTTTCAAAGGAAAAGCAGAATCAATGGGTCCACAACAGCGAGGAATGCTGGAAAAGTGAGGTGAGGGATGGTGAACTCTGGGACTGGAGCCGCCTCAGCTGTATATCCTATAAGTATCCTCTCACTTAGGTGGATCCTCAGCCTGGAGAGGAGAACAGGAGGCAGTGGGGAAGCAGTGGAGATGTGAGGGTAGTTACACCATGTAGGCTTTAGCATGCAGCTTTGCTGGAGAACTGGACTCCCTTTATTGCCTCTGTTCCAACAGGAAATGGGACCAGCTTCAGCAACAGACAAGTTGTGCTTGTTTTGGAACATTTTCTCCGTCTTGAGAGTCTTCTGTCAGGGATCTGACATGGATGCACAAGTATGGAAGACATTTTGAGTTTTGAGGAGAAATGTTCACAGCAACTTTTCAAAACCTGTCGCTCAGAGCACTTTCAGGTGGAAGCTTTCCATGTTGAATGGTCTGTGGTGGATTTTTTTGTTTTGTTTTTTCTTTTTTTTTTTTAAATTTTCTAACCTTCAAAATGTTGGATGTTTTAGACTGGAGTGTTCATATTTCTTCCTTGGCTTTATGGCAGTTCATATGATTTGATTCTTTTATGCATCTCTGTAGAAGGGCAGCTTCTCAAATGATACAGAACCATTTTGTTGTCTCCTAGAGAAGTCTCAATTTAGATGTTTATCTACAAGAGGTGGACAGAAGAGCCACGACAACTTCAGGCACTGACAGAAGAGGCTGTAACGGGCACTTCTTTCCTGATCAACAAAACTTTAATTAAGATCTAAAAACCCCCTAATGTTTAGAGAAATCTTTGTGGGTGTCTCAAAACTATAACATAGTATGTCTGGGAAGTGGGGGAGTAGCAATCTGACCAGGTTGAAAGTAATCAACTCCAAAGCTTTTTACTTCTATGAGGGTGTTGTTCATTTGTGGTGTAAGTAATTTATATACTTTCACACTCATCAGAAAATAATAGTCATAATAAAAGTCTTTATAAGCACGAGATGTCCTTGGTATGAATAGGATTCTGCTCTGAATCAAGTAGAAACTTTTTAAACTTTGTGCATATTTGTTGTGCTCTACTTTTCTCACATGTATTGTGTTCTTTGGAGTCAGAAGAAGATTGCTGAAAACAGGGTGGTCTCCAGCAGCTTTGCAGTTATGGTTGCCTTTAATAATACATGGGAAACAAATGTCTTTGAGGGGAGAGGACAAAAATAATTTGACACTCGGTCTTCAACTGACCTTAAGGCAGCACTGAGCTTTTCTTAGCATTCCTGAAGCTACCACACAGCCCTGCATCAGGTGGCACTCCCCAAAAGGGTCTCCTATCTGAGCTTTGCTGTTTCAGCGAGTCAGAGCACAGTGGTCAGTCCTGCAGGTGTGTGCTAGCCCTGGTATAAACTGAAATATGTACATGTTTACTGGGATATTAACTGTTTATCCATATCAGGCTTGTTGCCAACAGTTCAATAATTGCTTTATCAAACCGTGACTTTTTAAAAGAAAATAAAGCCTTTTAATAGCATCACTTTATATATTTTAGTATTCTTAGGTAGAAGGCTGACATTCCATTAACACAAATAACTGTTTTAAATCTTCCCAATACCTCTGCGAGGAAGTAAATGATTGCTAATTCCTGCTCAGATAACAGTTATCTTGCCTGTGATGTAGGTCCCCAAAAATATATATTTCTTTTTTTCTTGCATGAGAGCTACAGACTGCCTGAGGAGTGTGTTTTGAAGGGGCTGCCGAAGGAAGAAATGCTGTTAGTACTGTTCCAGGAAGCAATAAGCACCTTCATGAAAATAACTCAAGTCCCCATCCTTAATCCCTGCCTATCCTTTTTTATCTGATGGACTCAGCGAGGGCTGGAAGATCGCAGTGTGGCGGAAAACAAAAGGGAGTTAACAAGATGTGAGCGGCCGATGGCAGGAACAATAGGCGAAGCCCGGCGCGCAGCCTAGAGCCCAGGTGCGCTCGGTGCGCAGGTGGCCATGTGGGTCGCGGTGACTCTGCTGTGCTGCTCGGCGCTGGCGGGGCTGCCCCGGGCCGGCGGCTCCTGCCCCTCGCAGTGCAGCTGCGCCTTCCACAGCCTCAGCGAGGGGACCAAAGCCAGGTACGCCCGGGCGCTCCGCGGGACCGCCGCTCCTGCTGCGGGGTCGGGGGGTGTTTCTGCTCCTCTGGAAGGATGCTCGGAGGAGAAAATATTGTCTCTGGGCTTTGTGGCCATTATTTTTCCAGTTGCTCTGCACTCTAGCTATATCTGCAGAGGATTAGCTTCTGAAAACACAGTAAGCTGATTTCAGAGAAAGCGTTTGGGCATCTCCTCTGTGAGAACAGAAGTGACATAATTATTGCTGGTGTAACAGCAAAAAGGGAATAAAATTTAAACAAAATTTTATTGGTTTTTACCTTTATGCTGAAAATTCTGGTTCTAAAAGGTTTTATTCTCCTCTGCTGGTTTGTTGCTAAGTGTGACTAGGTTTGATTCATGTGGTACCAAACCCAGCAATTTACTTAAAATATCTTTCAGCTGGAGATTTTAGGCGTAGCAATAGACTTTAGACAAGAATCAACTAAAAAACCAAAAAGTAACAAAAATAGTAATAAAAAAAAAGTTCATTCTCAGACTGGAAACTTTCCGTTAAAAAAGAAGACAAGACCAGAAGGACATCCATCTTTGAATGCAAAGCCATTGCATGTACATTTCTCTGTAGGACTGGTATAAGAGTCCTTCTGAAGGGTAATCACAAGGTATCTGTCTTAAAGAAAATAGAGGCCGTATTTTCAAATGGTGTGGTTCACAGTAGAGGAGGTTTTGTGACAGAGATACAATATTTGCACAATACTTTGTAATAAACTTTTTCTAGACCGAAATTAAATATTTTTTCATTACTGAAATATTTTGGAACCCCATGAAATAGCTCTACTTTCTTATCTCTTTTATGGTGCTATAGATTTAATACTAGAAACTTCCCCAGTAAGAAGAAGCATGGTAGAGACACAAATAGCCTGCATTTGTTAAAAGGGAGTGCAACAGCGTGAGAGCCAATTATTGCTCCATAAATGTCACAGTTCTCAGGGGAATTTCCTCTCAGTGACTGGAAAAAGCTGTTGTGCATTTTAGCAAGATACATAATAAAGCAAATATCCATTAGTCCCTTAAGGAGCATAATGCCACCTTTTTTTCTGCATTATGATTCATATTTCTCACTAGAAGGAGATTATCCCATAGATTAGATGTTTAGTGCTCACTGACATAGTTTAGGGACACTATGAGAAGGATTCTGCTTTACTGCCATGGTGTTTCTGTTAGCAAACATTTTGTGACACGACTACACAAAAAATGTTTTATTGAAAGATTTATGGATTTTTCTTATTTGATAGATTTTTATCTTCCTCAAAATCTCAACTTTCAGATGAAAGTGGGCAGGATTTCATGCCACAATAAAAGTGTTGGGTGAGAGTAGTGTGCTGTGTTTTGATTGTAAGTCAACAGTTTAACTGTAGGCTCAAATAGCATTTAAATCTGGGAAGCCTGCCTGAGCAGTTCAGTAATGTTATATGGGATATGTTTTTGTTGGTAGTAGAGGAAGAATTGCTTTCAGCCAAAACCCATCTGATTTTGACAGCTTTGTAATATTCCATTTATAGAGGCAGTGTGATAAGAAAACGTTACTTGACTGATCACATTACATTTTTTGTGGTGTCTCGTTCAGCACGTGGGGCGGAACACGCCCAGCTAACCTCTTACCTTTTGCAGGTGGCTTGGTATTAAGAACTTGCCTTCCTCTACTTGCTGATAGGCAAATTAAAATTCAGTCTGAGAGACCTGTTTTGTCTCCCTTCATTTCTCATGGCCCTCTACAATCTCAAGTCAAAATTTTTTGTATGAAGGATGCAAAAATGCAGCATAGGCTTTTCATGCTTTAACCTCCAGAGATTAGAAATGGGGAGGAATGATTAAAATACATAAATCTGTCTTGCTTTCAGTATAGCATTTTCCAAAGAGTTAATTTTCCGTGCTTTCACTCTCATGCCTATACGTGCCTGTGGTGCAGTGACTGCCACTGTCTCTACACACCTTCCACAGAAAAGCAGAGCATATTCCAGAGTATTTCCAAACAGTGGTTAGCTGACTTATCCTTGTTGCTCAAACCAGAGTTCCTGTGTCATATTTAATCTATGGAACTCCCTGCCCTCCCACATGTCAATAAGAGATCTTTTTGTATGGCTTTTGTAGCTAAATTTATGGATCCTTTTGTTTTAACTTGCACTAGAATCCTCTGTTGTGCATGAATGTTGTCACTGCTGTCTATCATAAGTACTCTAAAAAAATTGAAAGCAAAACCCAACAGGAACACTCTATGGGCCAGATTCAGACTCACACCACTCCAGGAGAGGCACAACACTCTGATCTCTCCAGTCACAAGGTACATAGGAATTACTGCAAGTTGATGTATTTACAGTGATGGTGTTCAGCAGCAAGTAAGAAATGACAATAAATCTTGTGAAAAAAGAAAGGCAGATCAAAATCTTGCATTGAAATAAGGTTTCAAAACCTTTTCAAAATAAAAGAAAGTCACATCTTTGCTTGTCCTTGTCTTCCCTCCCCAGGACAGTGCTATGTAACGACCCAGAGATGACCCTCCCCCCTGTGAACATCCCTGTCGATACAACCAAGCTCCGGATAGAAAAGACAGCCATCCGCAGGGTGCCAGGAGAGGCTTTCCACCCGTTGCACAACCTGGAGTACCTCTGGATGCCCTATAACTCCCTGGCCAGCCTCAGTGGGATCATCTTCAAGGGCCTTCGTCGTCTGCAGGAGCTGAGGCTGGATGGGAACAACCTAATTTCATTTCCCTGGGAAAGCCTGGCTGGCATGCCACAGCTGAGGCTGCTGGATTTACACAACAATGAACTCACTTCAGTCCCTCCTGATGCTGCTCGATATGTCAAGAATATCACATACCTGGATCTGTCCAGCAATAAGCTGATGACTCTACCTCAGGCTCTCATTGCCACCTGGGCCAACCTCCAGGCTGTTCCCTACTTCCCCAATGACAACTCCAAGATCATCCTAGGTAAGAGAAGTGCCTGCCATTTTGCAGGGGACACAAATGTCAAGAGTTCCTCATCTTATTGCAGCATTTTCACCCACTGTGGTTACCACAGCAAGTACACTGCTATTATATGTATACAATTTAATACCCCAAATAATGTGTGTAAATTCATTTGCATATTAACAAACTCACCTCAGGCTCATCACACCCAGCTTATTATGCCATAAATTTGATTACTTGCTTGAATCTTTGTAGCACAAAACTGGTGACTCTTGCTCAAGGCTTTTTTAGTTATTGGCACTGCCATTTTGGATAGAAATACAAATATGTTTACAGCACTTCATCATTTGTGTGCTCTTTTCTAATAACACTGTCTATTGAATTAACCCATTTTAAGATGAACTAAATAAAAGGATGGATAATTTATTATGCCCACATTAAAGAGGAATAATGCCATGACTGAGCATAAAATCTGGGTCAGAGCTGCCAGTTTGTCTCTTCCCAGAGCCTTGTTTATCTGTTCACACAGAATTAAACCTAGTCTACCCAAACCCTTGAAGGACAGCTATGAAACTCTAAGAATAGCCTTTTTGGTGGCAGTTCTGGGCTCCTCAGAGGTATGGCTTTGGGGCAATTGTCCATTTTTGTGTCAGGGAATCTCACAGCTGACTCTCAGTTGCAAGATGCCCAGGTGAGGTTTTGAGCACATTTCCTAGTTCAGGGGATTACTATGTGGTCTTTTAGCCTTCATTCACTGTTCAAATCCACAGCAGGTTGATGATGCTCAGAGTTGTTGCCATCTGCTGTCTTCACTTGCTGTGTGCTGACCCAGCCCCACTGACAGTGTCTGGCCACTGAGGCGTGGGCATCTGCATGTACAGCCTCTGCAGCCAGGGGAGTGAGCTCAGGCACCTGCTGATAATCTCAGCAGAGGCACTGCAAGCTTCCTCTCACTCTGGCAAGTACCTGCTGCTCTTCGCTCTCCTGATAAATTTAAGGAGGTAAAGTTTTTAAAACCAGATTGCAGTGGAAAGAGATACAAGACTTTAAAAAGACACAAAATGCCACCTACAAAGCTTTTAGTGTCCTTAGCAGATGTTGCTGAAGTTTTCACTAGCATCAGGAGAGGAGCAGGTGTTTCATTATTCTGTGTTGCCAGATGCAGTTACAAGTTCTTTAAGCCAAAACTGGCAGTTTGGGATTGCCCATTTCATTTGTGGCAAGATTGCCTATATTGTACTTTTCCCTTTTTATTTTTAGAGTCAAGTTACATGTAAAAATGTTATTCCATTCAATATAGGTTAGAAGAGTGTTTTGTCAAGAACAGATCATGTCTTGATGCACATGGCCAAACTGAGTAGTATCCAGCTGTGCACAGGCTGATTGTGCCAGGATCCTAAAAAATTCCTGTATGCATATGAGTATAATGCTAAAATTAATGCTATAATGTACAGACACACCAGATTTTAGGTCCTATCCTGTGGACACCCATAGGAACCAGGTAGATAAAATGCATGTCCCTCGCAGGAGCAGGTTGGGAAAACACAGCTGCATGTTTTTGTTTCACTCTGTTCATTACTGTTTCTCATGGAGGCATAAAAAGAATCATGAATAATAAAAAGAGTCAGCCCAATCCATTCCTTTGTCTGCAGTGCATCACTGTGACTCCTGTTCAAAGCCCCCACTTGCAGACTCCTTGAAGAAGTAATTCCTCTGCTAAGTTGCTGGCGGACAGTCTGTGCCAAGGGTGCAAGCCTTGCCACGTGAGCACTGCCCACGTGAGCCCATGGAACTGTGCTGGGCAGGGCAGCAAAGGACTCACTGGGGCTTTGTGGGTGCTGCAGCTTCAGCTGGAGCTGGGGCACCTGCCGGGGAATCTGGGATCAATTGTTATCTCGTGCATGAACTAGAAGTGAGCTGCTAGCAAAAATGCCATAAAACAACAAAGCCAAGCTGAACGTTCCTTATTTACTTAGTCCCCTTCACTTTAACATATTAATTTATAAGAATTGACCTCCTGCCAAGACCCACCACTTTCAGATCCTCTTCTAAGCCCAGGGAAGAAGATATGGAATGCACTCAGAAGAAACTTCTCAGCAGCATCTTTAACACAGTTTGAGGGAATATTAGTACCCTTCACTTTCAAGCAGGTGTCAGCCCCAAGGCATGACCTTGGGCTGTGCATGGAAAAGAGGAGATGAAGCCCCCTTGGAGGGAGCAGAGCTCACTCCTGTGGCAGGCAGGAGGCCTGGGAGCCATGCTCCCGGCTTCGGCTTCAAATGTGTGCCTGGGGTTAGAGGGTATTAATATCCCCAGTGCCAATTCTGCTAGCTAAAATCATTGGAGACCACAACCTGTCCACAGGACAGCTGGATGTGAACATATTTAAGTAGGATGGCACAGATTTAATCAGAATACAGCAAATTTTTGTCCATGGATATGCATTGCTCTAGTTTCAAATTTGCTTCATCAGTACTATCTTCATAGGTCTATTTTTAATAATGTCTCATTTTTTCAGAATTTGATTCAATAGGTGCAAACTGGGAGAGCAGAATAAAGAAAAAGAGAAACATTCCAGGACTCTGAAACAGGAGTGTGTTTTTCAATATACTTCTTTCCGTGTCTGTAGCCTTAATATAGTTATGGTCTATGGTTTTTTATATACCATAACAGCCATACTCTTCAATTTAATCCTTAAAACAGTTCTTTCATCTTATCCAGTAAAATTAACATTTCAGGAAAAACAACTGATTACCAAAATAATGAAAATATCTTAGAATAACAGGGCTGGAAGAGAACTGTGACAGGTAAGTAGGATCAGCTACAGCTATTGCAGGTGTGAAAACTGGCATGACAATCTGGCTAGTATTTTAAGACTGTCCAGTGAGAAGAATTTTCTGGCCTGTCTAAGGAAGAGACTTCACAGTCTCCTCATGCCAAAAGAATCCACACCCCTTCTCTCATGACTACTTGTTGTTTTCATCCTGGAACTAAATGTACTTATAATAACTTCTTGTTTTACTTCTTTATGTGCATGAATCACAATGTTTTCGTGATATGAATAATCCTGCTTTGAGCTTAAAGAATACAGTTTCAGACACAGATTTTGAGATACTTTAGCAAGCCACATTTATTCCATTCTGGCAAATGTGGGATCCATCAGCCTCAGCCAACAGCAGTGGGGAGGACACCCCTCACCCCACATATTCCTGCACAGGCAGTTCTTGCAGAGCAGACTGGGAGCCTATCACACTTTGTCCTCCTGAAAAATAGAAACAAAAGTGGCAGAAACAAAAGGTGCTCTTGGAGTGACTTAGTGCCCTGATTTCTTTTTGACAGGCTTGCAAGACAATCCTTGGGTGTGTGACTGCAGTTTGTACGAAATGGTCCATTTCCTAAACTTCCAGTCTCCCAACATAGCCTTCATTGAGCCCAGGCTGAAATGCTTCACCCCCCGAAGCCTCGCAGGAGTCTTCTTCAGCCAGGTGGAGCTGCGGAAGTGCCAGAGCCCCGTCGTGCACACGTCTGTGGCCAAGGTGAAGACTATCCTGGGCAGCACGGTGCTGCTGCGCTGTGGCACCACAGGCGTGCCCATCCCCGAGCTCAGCTGGAGGAGAGCTGATGGGGCTCAGCTCAACGGCACAGGTGGGTTGGGTTTAAGCTTTTGCACATGTGGAATGAGTGAGGCAGACCTGTACCATATGTAATCCACTCCTGCATTGTGGTTTTCTACAGACTATAAAATTACTAACATGTTGATCTAAGTATTATCAGATAAACGTATATTATCATGTGTAAGAAGTTGGTTTTGCTTCGTTTTGTAGCAGTTTTGGTGGTAAGACAAGTCAAGGGATTTTCTGCAAATCTGTTGGAGCTGAAGAAATTAAATATTTCCAACTGTAGCAATAAGCTGTTTTCAGTTAGTTAGTTATTCAGTCACTGAAAAGGCTTCCCACTGAATTATTCTATTATTCTACATTCTATTAATCTATTCTAGTGCTAATCAATTAGCAAACATCTCTGGCAGAGAGATGTCTGATGAGAATTCGACTGGGAGTCAGATCTGCTGTAGAAGAAAGAAAAGGTTGCAAATATACAACATTACTGATATATTAAAAGATAAAAAAGCCACTAAACTGCTGAAGGATACAACAGTTCAGTGGGAATGTTCCCGAGGAATCATTCCCTCTGACAGATTGACAAGGTCTCCTGAGAAAAAAGCTCTGTGGAAGAAACCCTGACCACCTGGTCTGAGCACCTCTTCTGTGCTCATCCCCCTGTGGGGGAAGCCTTCAAACAGACACTGATTTTGATCCAACTGATCACTGATCCAACAGTGATGGATCCTGTTTTCATTTCCATTCACAAGAATGTTTGGAGCTATAATTGCAATGTTGATCCTTTAACATGTGGGGAATTTAGGGAAGAAATCTTTGCTCTACTGAAGACAGTTGTCCTTAGCTTTTTGTCCTAGAAGTTTTCAGTCAGGACCTGAACCTGCTTGCCTCCAACCTGCCCTGAATTCTACTGTATCCTAGTCCTGCCCTGACTTTCATAGAGGATCGAAACTCGGCAGATGAATTGCTAAGTATGGGGTCTGATCCTCAAGCGGTTACAGGGCTCCTCAGTGCACACAACAGGGAAGAGAGCAATTTTCTTTCACAGCAGTAGAACTATTTGTAATAAATATCATTTTTTGGGATCTGCACAATTCATTGCTCTGTTGTGCACGATGTGCAGGATGTAGCAGAGCTGCTCCTCATAATGATAATGTGTACCCATCATGCTGCAAACATCCTTCCCACACTTGAAAGAAAGCCACCACAAAATATAAAACAGGGGATGACTTCCTGAAAGCCTATGTTGAGTTTACTTTGAGCTACAACTGAGAATGATGTATTTTGTGCCCCCTTAAAGCAGATGCCAGCACCTTTCAATAAAAAGTTGTCTGAAAAGATAGGTTATTTCTCAGCAATGGTGGCTTCTCTGCCAATGCTATAATGTGACAATTTGAACTGCTGGTGTTCTGAACAGAAAGGAGTGAGAAACAGCCCACAGTCTGTATGTACAGGTAATCGCCATAGGTAGACCCACAGCTTTATGTTTTAAATACACCCATTCAATAAATAATTAAACTGAAAAAGTAACTTCTGCTACCTTGTATTTCGCTGCCATTGGAAGAGGTCCTGGTTGCCAAGGCTGGATCCTGACCCCAAGAGGGCTTGGGAGAAGGTTGCATCCTCTTACTTTTGCCTTTCAGATATCTCCCTGGTTTACCCCAAGATCCCAACTTTTTTTTTTCCTCTGCATCAATAGAAAAAGGCAAAAAAAGCTAGTTTTAGCCTCCAAGTAAATCATGTGAGCAAATCAACACTCAGCTGTGTATGTATCATTTGGTGGTAAGTGATCACACCTGTGTAAGGATAAACACCTGCAATAATTAAGGAGTTGAAGGGATATTATCTGTCAACTATTTTTCGTATACTCTAGGCTAGTTCCGGTGTGTTTATTTCAATAAAATCTCCACAGTTTGTATTTTCTTTGCCTCCAAGGTCTGCCTCTAATGCTGAAGTAGATCATGTTACTACCTGCTCCTTCCATTCTTTTAAGTATTGTCCCTACATAAGGGTTTCCAAGCTTTTATTTTTAATGGAAGAACCTTTTCCGTTGTGTTTTCAAGCAGTACATCAGTTTGGAGGAAATAGCATCAAATGTTTCACATATATTAATTTTGAAGCAGTTTAAATCCTAACATAATCTAATTATAGTGTTACTGTCCTTTTCTTAGATTTACTTTGATTTTGTAGTGTTCTTGGTAGCAAGCAGAAATTATGTTTCTACTTTGTTGAGCAGATATTTGGTGATGGAGTCTTAATAGTTTAAAAACATGGAATTAATTTCATTTATTGTTGCCTATTAATTTAACATTTTTCCTGCCTTGCAGTTCACCAAGAGATTTCCAGTGATGGGATGAGCTGGTCTATCCTGGGCCTGCCTGTAGTCTCCTACCTTGACTCTGGAGAGTACATCTGTAAAGCAAAGAACTTCCTGGGGGCAACAGAGGCATTCATCTCTCTGATCATCACGGACTCGGAAAGCACGGATGACCCCAACTCTAACGGCAAAGGCACGTGGAATGGGAAGGCGAGCGGGATGGAGGCAGCTGCCTACAATGACAAACTGGTGGCAAGGTACGTTATCACCACCTCCACTGTGCCCACCCTGGGGGCTGGAGGGGGCACCGGAGTCGGTCTCCTCCTGCCGGACGTGGCACAGGACAGCAACCCCCAGAACCTGCAGGTGAGCCCCACCACGGGCCAGGAGGAGCTGGAGAGGATCGTGAGGTCTGTCAGGGTGATAGGGGACACTGACCAGAGCATCACCCTGGCCTGGAAGGCGCCTATGGCAAAGAACACCACGGTGTTCAGCGTCCTCTATGCCGTCTTTGGGGAGAGGGACATGCGGCGGATCAACGTGGAGCCAGGGAAGACCAAGGTCACTGTTTATGGGCTGCTGCCAAAGACCAAATACATCGTGTGTGTCTGTGTGAAAGGGCTGATCCCCAGGAAGGAGCAGTGCATCATATTTTCCACTGATGAAGTTGCCAGTGCAGGCGGGACGCAGAAGCTCATCAATGTGGTTGTCATCAGCGTGGCCTGTGTCATTGCTGTTCCTCTGACGCTGGTGGTCTGCTGCGGAGCTCTGAAACGCCGCTGCAAAAAGTGCTTTGTGCGAAAACCCAAGGAAATCCAGGAGTCCTACGTCACCTTTGAAAGCCTGTCTCCTGGGGCCAAGGCGAAAGGCGTGGAAGGTGAATACTTGACTAGACACACCCCCGACGAGTCGAACAGGCTGCTGTCTGCCCGCTCCAGTGTGGACTCGGAAGCCATACCAAAGATAGAGGGACAGCCTAACGAGTACTTCTGCTGACAGTGCCTAGGCTGACTGTCAGCTCACCCAGTGGAAAGCATGTGGCTGGATCTGTGACTCTGCTCCAGCACTGCAGGACACCCTGCCCGTGCTTCTGTCTCTCTGACATGTTCTGGAAGAGGATGCAAGAGGGTGGATGGTGCCCAAGCTTTACAGAAACATATTGCTCACACCACTTGGGGTTTGCTGCTTTGTACCCAGTCAAAACCTTCTGTGATAATGGCCTCATTCTTCTGGACCACTTTTTTTTGGTTTTTTTGTTTTTTCCTGTAAAATGAAGAGTGCACACTAAGTGTGAGGACATTAAGCAACATTTCTGAGTGTGCTCTGCTTGTTATTGTTTAGGATCTGCTTCTCAATATGCTATGTATTTTATTCTCAGCTCTTTTGATGTTCTTTTGGTTGACAAGCAGGGAAGTGTTTAGTAATTTTAATAAAAATATCTATGAAGGTGAAGATTGAGAGTCTCACCATTTACATCCCTCATGTTTGCATGAAACATGCAGCTCGATGCTTAATAGATCACTAAATACAGATGTAGAGCACCCTTTCTAATATGTCCAACATAATCACAACTCTATGCTCTGAATTCAGAGAAATGTGTAAAGGAGATAGAAATCAAGAGACAAAACCCAATCCACTGCTAAGAATGCACAATAGAGAGCATTTTCTGATTGCATTTTGTCCCTAAACTCTGTTCTAAAGATATTATGGAACAACAGCAAAGGTCTTTCAGTATCAGTCCTAGCTGGCACTTTGTATCTGTATTGTAATTAGTAGAACATGTTTTATATCAGCTGTGCTAGATAAAAATCATACAATAGCCTACTTTGCACATTGTGTGTGGTGTTGCAATGCTTTGTAATCACACTGGATAACCTACATTAGACAGTTTTGCAAAAATCTCCCAAACCAGCCCTGTCATTGCTGCCTGTGCTCCTGGCAAAACTGATGGTGAAGGACCCTGAAAAAAACCCTGTCTAGTATTAATCTAAATGTACTTTGATAGTCAGGGTGAGCTGATCAGTTATTTAAGTTCTGCAGCTTCACTGGAATTTGGATCTGAGTGCTTATCACAAAGTAATTCTCAGATGTGCAATCTTCCACTCAAGTCTCTCACATAGTAATGCTGTATATAACATTTTTCTCTTTGTAATAATTATTATTCATGAAGAAAATTATATATGTTCTGCCAAATGTTGAATGGGAAAGATCCAGCCAAGTTGAAATGTTACCAGATAAAGCTTGCTGAATTGTTCTGAAGTGTGTGTTTGTAAATTTATTGGAAGGACCCATTTATTGGATGTGTATGTACAGTGTGGGTTAACAAAATTCAGTGGTTGGAATGGAGCCCTGTATGGATTTTGCAAGTCCTCCTTGTGCAGACGTGTTTCAGGTATGTCAGATTACTTGGCCTGATGGAAAAAGCAAGTCATTTGATCTCAACGTAAATACCAGCAACAGGGGTACATCACAATAGTTTCTGATAAGACTCCCTGTATTCCTTACAGTAATGATAAGGAACTTCTCTTGTATTGGGAGAATTTGTCAATCTCTGTATAAAACAATTCATGCTACTTCTATCACTGGACTGTGTAGATTTTTAGGTTTACAAATAAAGTTTTGTAAAATTATATATTTTAATGTGACAAATTAACTGATGAAATGTGGTACATAATAGATCTGTTCCTTATTTATAAAGTTCCTTTGTCCCAGCCTGATTACTAGAGTCAGGAAAAAAACTTTCAGTTTCTTTCCAGTAGCAGTTTTTGTGCTCAGCTGCAAGGATTGCTGTATGTAAGCCTGGGTCCTGCCCCGCCTATGCAGCAGGAGCACTGGGCTGTGCAGAACTCGGCCTGCCATGGCCCTGGATGGGTGAGCTCCTGAGGAACCAAGGCTGTCCTGAAGTTTTCCTGCGGTGAGTGGAGTGCACCTACTGCCCACAGACTTCCCTGTAAGCCAGGTCTGCGGGATCTGACTGGGAACCCGAGGTACTCCCTTTTCAGCTGACTGCAGACATGAGCTGGGTCATTTGCTGCACCAGCCCTGGTGAGGGGCAGCTTTCACCTGCTGCCACCCTCGGTCTGTGAGCTGGCTGTGGAGAAGGCAGCAGCTGGGCCAGCACTGGCACTCTTTGCTTGTGAGGAGGGGAGGATAGAGGGATCATCCTGGGACAATCACTGTGCATGTGTTCGATTTTACAGACTCTATTGGATGTTTTTTTGTACTTTGAATAAATAGTGATCCCAAATAGAATAAACATGATTTTTCTTTTCTCATTCCTGTGTCCACTCTCACTGTCTTATAGATGAGGCATTGCAGTTTATCATCTCAGATGCTGCTGTTCAAGACAAGCCTTTCTCTACCACATTAGTGGTTCATACAAGGTAGGCAATAGGCAGAAGCTTCTACAAGCTCTGTCTTGTCTGGCGTTGGTCAGAGGAGAAACCCTGTACTTGCTCAATTGTGACTGAAATTTCAAACAATTATGGAAGCTGATGTGACTTCAAGGCTCTGGGTCAGATTTTCAGCAGTATCAGACCTGTAAAGATAAATACCTCACTGGGTTTTCTGCTTTGTTGTTATGGCAGGGCTGTTAAGCACCTAGTTTCAAGCAGGGTAAGGAGAATATTTATCCTTCTTGGTTAAAGTAAATTCTCAGGATGTGCTGTGAGAACCAAAGCAAACATCTGCTATTGCACTCCCTTTCAACAAGCTTGGACTGAATATCACCATGCCCACTAAAACATATGAAGGCAGATCATTTTTTAAACACTTTGACACATGCATTGTGTCTGAAACACCCAACTGCAGCCTTCAACTCTTTTATGTCCTGCCCAGCAGTGATTTCTAACACTTAAGGCGTGGCAGAGGGACTAATTGAAAAGCATCAACCCGGACTTGATTTCTTACAAGAAGAAATATAATTTCAAGATGGAGTTTGACTCCCTGGCCGTAGCTGGGAGCACACAATGGCTGATCTCTTGGCATTTGCTTTGGCAATCAGCGTAGTCTCTTAATCTCCACTTCCCACAGACTAGCAGACACTGTCTCTGTGGAGATTTATTTTGACAGCTCGAGTTTTAGGCAGCTTGTTCTGCATTTTTGGCTTCAGCCAGGATGCCACATGATGTTAAAGAGCAGCTGAACTGAGTGGACATCTGCTGTCACAATAGTGACCATTAAATTTACAAGCAGGCATAAACTGGGCTGAACTAAAAAGGCAGCAAAATCCCACTCCAGTAGGGAACATAAGCATAATGACTGTGGCAAACACTGGGGGATATTTTTTTCCTTACTTCCCCCTCCCCCCTTTCTTCCCTCCCCCTTCTCTCTACCCTAATTCATCTGACTTTGATAAGTAATTCACCACTGGTCTCTCAGGTTAATACTGAACCTTTTGAGTACACTTGGAGTTTGGGTATATTTAGATAAATGGCCTCTCAAGCAGCAAATACATATCAGTCTGAGAACAGCCAGAGCATTGGCCCATGGTACTGACTAACATCACTCTTTGAAAGGCCATTTTCCAGCCTTATAAAAGATAGGTGGAACTGGCAGGAATTCTCATGTGGGAAAAGGAAAATAACTGCAATTCTTTTTTATTATTCTTTATGTTAAGCAAATCATTTATTTAAAGGACGTGGGACATTGTACACCTGTTCTGTGCCTGAAGATGCACATGGAGGGAAACTCGAGTAGTTTTTACTCTGTAAATAAACATGTAGATAAATAACGAAATCATGTTACATTTTATTTTATACTATTTTATATTATTTTATTATTTTATAGTATTATTTATATATAATTTATAATTTATAATTATTTTTGTAAATTTATATTATTAATATAAAGTATAAAAATAAAAAAATTATTAAAATAATGATATAATTGTTTTATTAGGGAATATTTTCATGGCAGACCACAGAAGAAGACCAAAGGCACTGGTGACCATGGCATTTGCTGGGTGGGCATGGGGGTCCCTGAGTCCCCCTGCTTCAGTGGCTGATGGATGATGGGGAAGGACACACCCTCCCATGGCAGCTGCCACTGTTGCTCCTGCAACATCCTCAGCTTAGCCAGACAGCCCTGCTGATGGGTGTCCCCTCCACTGCTCTGGTTACACGGAAAGTGCACAAGGAGTGTGTGCCTCAGGTGACAGGAGCTGTCATGGTGCCAACCCCACTGCAACTGCAGCAGCTTCACCAAGAAACTCCCCAGTAGCCACCACCCCCGCAGTGGGGGATTTAGAGCTGCTGCATCTGCTGTGCTACAGACCTTCACTCCTGCTCACTGGAACATTCAAATGTAGGGCAGGTGTTGAAAAATCAAATATTGCACCATGGACAAATAAGGAATATTTCAGTTAAAAAACCCAAACCATAAAAATCCCACGTGCCTGTGGTTAGACGAGAGGCACCGCCAGCAAGAGCATCCCCACAGGCCCTCTCCCTGTGGCCTGCTCCCTGTACATGGGGGATAGAAACAGAGCACTGCATCAGTCCCCAGAAGTCTCCCCACCAGTTCATTTTGCAGATTTGCCATGAAATAAAAGCTCCTATCAATTTAAACACTGCAGAATCAAGCCTGTCTTCTGTAGGCTGACAGCAGCACACACGCTGAGAGCCACATATAGCTCTAAGCTGCCACACTATAAATATTTTTCTATTCTGGCCCCATAGGTTAGAGGTTAAGTAGGTTCAGGCTAATCTTGCTTTGTGACCCAGCGTCACACACAGGGCAGTGAGGTGCAGCCCTTTCCCCAGGCGTGCTCCCGTGCAGACTGTAGTGAAGTCCATCCACACTAGATGGCCCCAGGAGAACGCAGAACTCCTTGGAAAGCATAACTGAAATCTGCTATTTTGGATTAAAAGAGATCAATAAATTTGGTTACTCAAAATCTCTTCTCAGAATGGCTTCGTTTTCCAAGATGACTGAAAGGCAGTTGGCACATGTTTTATGAGGAAAGCGAGAGAACAGCACTGAAATTTTGTATTTCTACAAAAGAGGTTGACTTCCAAGATACTCTTCTCAGGGAAACCCATGGACTGGCCATAGCTATGTTACAAGTTTCACTACCAACACGTAAGAACTGAGCTACTATAGGGAGGAGGAGTAGTTTCAGAGGAAAAAGTTGCCATACTCATGCTTCCATACCATGACATCCTAGTTTGGGGAGCAGGTTTCTCACTCACCATGAGTAGAATACACTCTGCACAGTGCTGAGGGGAGGATGGGTTGTTCCGTGGGGCACTATGGCAAATTACAGCTGTGAAGTCTGGCCCTTACTGTGGCTTTCTGCCTTGATAAATGCCATTAAAATACAGGAGATAGAGACAGACGCCTTGTAATTTAAAAAAAAAAAAAAAAAAAGGAAAGAAAAGAATTTGGCCTGGCTAATTACTTGCAAGGGCTTGTCAATAGCAGTGCTTTTGGCTCCATCTTCATGTTCCCAACCAAATAAATATGTGTGTCAGAATCCCCTCAGCTGGAGGAGAAATGCCAAGAGTGGTCCCGGGGGTGATTTTTAGCACTTGGACACAGACTGTGAGCCACACTACATGTCTTCCTTAGGGTTGGGTCCCCAGCAGGATTTATTTCTGCGTCAAGGAAGATTACAGCTAATAGGATTTGCTTCCTGGAGGCTGTTGGCGTGTTTGGTGCAAACCCCTGCACAGTGCTTTCTTAAAGAGAATATGGACCCTGTCAGTCATATCTTTCTTCTTCTTCTTCTGGCCTTCCACAAGATAAACCCAGCCATTTCATCTTGCATCACAGGATGTTCTTGTTCTCAGGACAGCTTTGGAAGGTAAGAACACTGTTACCCCTGTTGTAGCACCAGTGAAGTGGCTCAGACAGCCCTAGTAGGAACTTGCTGATGATGTGAGCACCAAAACCAAGCAGACTGATTCATGGAATGCTACCTCTACTGCTTGAATTGTACTATCTCGAGCATAGAATGAGATTTCTTTTATTTCCCTGAGATATGTAGTTACATACATAGCCATTATTATGACTTAATTGCATTCTTTATGGCAAAATTGGTGTAAACCCCAGGGAAGGATGGATGGACAGCTGATGCATGCCCTATATACAATACCTTATAATTATTCAAGTGCTTGTAGACCTGCATAGGGAACTGGTTTATTGGCCTCAAATGTGGTGTGTGACCTGGAAAATTTTCTGGTTTCCTCCTTAGGAGTTTGCTCTGCATGTCTGCACTGCTGAGGCAGATCCCTGCAAACATCCCTCAGGACATCCGGAAAATTAGAATAGAAAATTCTCACCTAACAGAATTGCCTCGTGGGTCTTTTGAGAACGTTAGTGCCTTGGAGTATCTCTGGCTCAATTTTAACAACATCACAGTGATGCACATCAAGAGCCTCGAATATCTGCCAGCTCTCAAGGAGCTGCGCTTGCAAGGGAACAAATTAAGTTCAGTGCCATGGACAGCATTTCAAGACACCCCAATGCTGAAAATCCTGGATCTGAAGCACAACCGGCTGGACGTCCTTCCAGAACACGCACTCCGCTATCTGCCCAACCTGACCTATTTAGATCTATCCTCAAATCAGCTTACCATCATATCCAGGGATGTCTTCTACAACTGGCCCGTCTACCAGAGAAGCCAGAGGACGGAGGGGCCGCTAGAAGCTATTTCCAATGCCGTCCTGGCCCTCCATGACAACCCCTGGATTTGTGACTGTCGCCTGCGGGGATTTGTCCAGTTTATCAAGTCCGTGGGCCCACCTATTATTCTGATGAATTCCTATTTAACTTGCTCAGGCCCAAAATTCAGGACAGGGAAGTTTTTTCATGAAGTGGAGCTTAACAGTTGCACGAAGCCCCTGACCTCAGCCCTTGACACCAACCTGACAGTCCCAGCAGGGTTAAACATCACCCTGACCTGCTTTGTGCAAGGCAGCCCTTCCCCGACTGTCTGGTGGACCTATGCACTCAAACTTTTAAGGGCATTTAATGGTAAGCAAAGCTTTTTTTTTCCTTCTTCTTTTTTTTTTTCCTCATTACAAATTTATGCTGTGCTATTCTACTTATGTAAGTCTGCAGGCCATTACAGTCACCACCGCAACTCACCCCTTTAGACCACCACAGTTATTGTGGTGGCAATAATCCAAATGATCTTAATCATCCTGTGCATCTAAGCACATCTGACCAGCATAAGAAGCACTGCTTCATGCAGGATATCAGTCAAAGATGAAAGGAGCATGGCCTCATTTTTACACAATTATCTTACGTGTGGATTTTAAGTAGCAGCTCTTTCCTCATTACACATGATGTAGGAGCTATTAGTCCTATATAAGTTGCACATATTTAATAAATATGTAGTTATATAATTATGCATGTTTATTTACTATATATTATATACTACACATTTTACTATATAATATATACTACATATATATATGCACATTGTATAATTATATTTGCGTGTACACATACATATACACATACACAGACTTGTATGTTCCTATAATATTCCCATGTATTTCCTCAAGAAACACTACACAGACCACAAAACTGTGCAGCCCTGTTTCATGTCTGTGTCCATTCATATTCTACCAACTGAAACAGAGATTGTTGTTTTCCTGAAATCTCGCTTATTTATACTCTTTAGCAAAGTCGTTGTAATATGAGACCTTTGCTTCCCAATCCGTCCTCCCTCACATTTATTTTTACTAAGAGCCTTCAATAGGACAAGTTGCTATTTTCATCAGGTAAGGTAATAAGGCATACAGGCAGCCAGCACACAGGTTCTGTGTATTCCTAATAAGCCAGCTAGCTAAATAGGATAGCATTAGCCCTTAATCCTGGGCTGATATTTGCTTCAATTGCAGTGCTGTAGCAGCAGGTGTGTCTTTCCACAAGCACATGCTGATTAATTACATACAGGTTTTTCTCAACCACAGCCACACGCCTCTGTTTGGGTAGATGACAGGGTTTCATACTGTTCTTAAAACTGCATTTCACTTCCAGCCCAACACTTCCTGGCTTCATATACCTATTTCGGTCTGAGCCTCTTGAGACTGACATTTTAAATCCTAACAGAGGATGGAGCATGCGTCCAAAATGTAGCTGTGCCTCCTCAGTGGCTCTCCTGGTTTGCCCTGACCTAAGAATGCTGATGGCAGATGGGCAGCTCGGCCTCTGCCCACAGCAGCTTCCCCAGCTGCTTGTACTGGGACAGGGGTCTGTCGCACTGTATGGACATAAAGAAAACGCACGTAACTGAACTAGGTTGAGGAGCCAAAAGAGAGAAAGTTAAAAGAGAGAGCTAAAAGAGAGAGGGCAGAACCCTCTGACTTTTATTTATATGTTTTTAGAAATCACTGTGGATTGGAGGTAGAAATTACTACCTCTCAATCACACTGGTCAAAGGAAAAATCTATCACATGTCTCCGCCTAGGAGAATGGAATGAAAACAACAAGGACAGTTAGCAAAAACATGGCCATATTTACAACAGCATGCGTTAGAAAGTACTACAGCAAAAATAAACATTGAAGAACTGCAAAACTCAAGACAACAGGCGTCGGACACACTCCGTGTCTCCCGTGCCTCGGTGTCCTAATGCGTTTACTGCCTTTCCGGCAGACACCACTTTGCTGTCAGCTCTGTACGGTTCAGCACATTCCTGTGCCCCTCCTCCTTTCTCCCTGGGCAGGGTGGGTCCTGCGTGGGCTTCATCCCACACCGCCCTTGGGGCTGCCCGAGGGCCGCTGGCTCTCGCTGACCGCTGCCCTCTGCCCGCAGTGTCCACGGAGCCCATCAGCGAGGACACCGTCCGCTCGGAGCTGCTGATCCCGGCCGCACGGCCAGCAGACGCCGGCAACTACACCTGCACGGCCGCGAACTTCCTGGGCAACACCTCGGTAGCCATCAGCCTCCGCGTGGTGGCCCCGTGGGCGTCCACCACGCCCCGCGGCTGGGCGCCCGCGGCCGCCGCGGAGCCGGGCGCTCACGTGGAGGTGCGCATCGCCAAGCAGACGGTCTACGGCATCACCCTCGAGTGGTTCGCGGCGGCCGCGGCGGCGGCGGAGCCGGGCGAGACCTGGTACACGCTCCTGGTGGGCCGCTACGACGCCGCGCAGAAGGACACCATCTACATCGGGCCCGGGGTGAACACGTACTCGGTGACGGACCTGCTGCCCGCCACCAAGTACGAGGTGTGCGTGGCCGTGCGCAACCAGGCTCCCCGCAAGGGCCAGTGCGTGGTGTTCGTCACGGGCAGCGACGTCAGCCAGATGGAGCAGCGCGAGAAGCTCATCCACATCGTGGTCATCGTGTGCGCCATGGTGCTGGCCGTGCCGGCCGGCATGTACGCCTGCACGGCCGAGGCGCTGCCCGGCTGCCNCGACGGCGGCCGCGGCGCACGGCGGCCCCCGGCCCGCGACGAGCAGCCCGGCAAGGCCCGGCCGCCGCACAGGAACAGCGCCGACCTCTACTAGCCCGGGCCCGGCCTCGGCTAGCCCGGCCCTGCCCGCCCTCAGGCTCCTGCCACACGCGGGCTCGGGCCGCAGCGGGTGCTGATTTTCTGGAAGCACCGCGCCAGAGCGGCTCCGTGCTGGGAGGACTCGGGGCGCGGCGGGCGCACCACCGGTGTTTGCGGCAGGCCTGGGGAGTCCTGGGAGTGGAGGTGCCCGGGCTGTCCGGCCGCAGGTGTGGAGCTGCGCCTCCGTAGCCCCGGGCTGCCCCTGCAGCACCGTCATGGGGCAACGCACACTGACACCAAGAAAACCAGCACTGGCAAAAAACCAACCCCCGAACCAATACTAACGCTTGTGGCCAAAGGCCAGAGGTGTTCCCTCACTCAGTCATTCACACAGGTGTGTCTTTAACTATTTGTTCTTGTCCACAGCTGTGCCAGGTGCCAGCTTCTCCTGTGTGCCAGCTCCAGGGAATGGACAGGGGAGCTGGGCAGGGCTGTGGTCACAGCACAGCAACAACAAGTGGTGGGGAGGATTGGGCCAACATGAGGGAGAGATTTTATTTTACTTGGAGAAAAAATTATTTTGTTCAGAGGTGTTGGTTTTGGGGGTGAGGTTTTTTGTTTTGCTTTTTTTTTTTTTTTTTTTTCCTTCTCCTTAAGGTTTACGCAGCTCTAAGAGATTCAGAGCTTTGGTTGTACCACAAACAGGAAGGGTGCAAGTCCTTACAGAATACCCCAGCCACAGCACAGGGTTGTGGGGCTTTGGAGTTTTTTGGGTTTTTGTACCAGGCTGGTGGGACAAGCAAACAGCAGAGAACATACTACAGAAGAGGGTTGGGAGCTGAAGGTCCAAGCTAGGCACATTCCCTAAATGTAGACAGATGCCTGCCCATCCTGCTGCTTTGAAACCAAAGCCCTCCTCTTTGCTAGAGGCAAAAAAGCCCAAAGACGCATGCAAAAGTGACTGCCTCCTGCTTGTGGAGCAGCTTAGTGCTGTGATTCTCAGGGCTCTGAGGACATGTGACTTACTATTTTTTTTTTCTTGAGCTCATGCTTTCCAGCACAAGCAAAGCATGTGGCCCATAGACCCACAGCCCTTGTTATATGTGTTACAGATTGTCTCAAAAAGAAAAATCTAGAGTAGACACCTCTGCTGTAAGCAGAGGTAGAGCCTCTTGTGAGCTTCATACTGTGACAGCTTGGCTTTCTAATTGTATTTTGGGTTTTGGTGTGTGTTTTCCACGCTGTCTCTCAGGCCCTATGATTCCTCCCCCAGTACCTCCTTCTGCTGTATCGTACTGCACAACTTTTGAACAGAGCTCTGTTTTACCATTGCTGACTCGCTGTAATGCTTCACAGGACTTCCTAGTCTTGTCAGTCTTTTAGTGTCAAAGCAATAAACACAACAGATTTTCAGAATACACAGAGGTCCTCTGCTTCATCTCTGGCCTTTTACAGTTACAAATTGGAAAGAAACCTGGATTCCAGGGAGCTCCAGGGTTTGGCTGCAGGGATGGAGGAGGCGCGGCAGTTGCAGCACAGATCACGGGGGTCTGGAGTGGTGAGGAAGGGGCAGAAGCAGCCAGCTAAGCAAGAAAACCTTGTCCTGGGAAAGCTACCCACAGTCACAGTTAATACAGTGAGGCATGAGCTGATGCTGCTTGCAGACCAGGGTGGGGCCATGAGAGAGGGGGAGTAAAAACCAAAGCACCATCAGTAATGACCAGCGTTCTTCCACTCCAGTCAACAGGGAGGGACAACAGTACACTGTAGAGACGGGAGAGAGCTGCTGAATCACAGTGAGGAAACAGCCAGGGAAAGACAAAACATCCCCTGACCATGTGGAGGAAGTTTGGAACAAATTGCAAACACTGGACACTGGCATCAGACTGAACCTGCTGCCATCCTGCCCTCGGGGCCATGCTGCAAGGGCTCTCTGTGACCCTGCCCATGGCCTGTGCCAATGGCATCCTGCTTCTCACCTCCTCTCCTTCCAGCCTGGTGGTGTCCAAAAACCACGCAGCCCCTCTCCTGACTCACAGCTCATAGAAGGGTCCATTTGGTCACTCTCAAAAGCTGCTTGGCTGCCTGTGCCTGTCTGGTCACATAACAGGCAATGACAAGACATCATTGCCAGCAGAAGCACACCACACACAGAGACACCTTTGGCAGATTTTTTTAAAATTTATTAAAAAAACTCCTTGAAGTTGAAATACAGAATAACTGGGAAAGAGTCTCACAACATAGTAATAAAACATCTTTATTGCCTCTTAAATATAATCTCTAAGACTATAAGACTGTAATTCCTGTTAAATCTCACTTAATTGAATGGCCTTTGTAGGCCTTTCTCTTTAGAGAATGAACACTGAATACTGGCAATAACACAACACTGGGAAGACAGTGGTATGGGGAATAAACCATGAACTTCGGGGAACATTGCAGAACCTGCAGACACTCAGCCAGCAGAAGGCGGGTACTTGCACAGGGCAGCAGGAATGGGGTCAGGGGCTGCACATCCCCTCCTTCCAACCAGCTTATGGCCAGGGGACAAGGACGAGGTGATTGGACAGGTGAGGACCTGGGCCTCATGCCACACTGCCCCGGCAGGAGGGATAAGCAAGGAAACAGTGGAGAAAAGGAGCGATGTGACAGGAGAGGCTCTGGGAGCAGCGCTGCTGCCATGACCTCCAGCTGGGACTCTGCTGCACCTCTTGGCTACAGCTGCTGGCTCAGCTCCTGGGTGACGTGAGCCATGAACCCTCTGGCTTCTACGCAGATTGAACTGAAGTTAAAAAAATACAAGATTTTCCTTGTAAGTGGGTAATTTCTTATTCAACCGTCTATCCCCTAAACTGGTGAAGTCCTGATACAAAAAAGGGAATTATTTCAGCTATTGGAGTGAGAGGAGATCCTGAGGGCCAGGTCTGCTGGTTCAACTGAAATGACAGCTGGAGAACACTTATGAATGCCTTGAATTAACAGGGTGTCTCCTGTCAGGTTTGCTCCCCTTCTTGATGTTCCTGGTACCATGACAGCACAGCTTCTCTGCAGGGCCAAGGCTCAGAGAGAGAGTGCAGAGTGCTGCTCCCCAGCCAGCTTGGTCAGTGCTGCCTTCTCCACAGGGGATGGGAAGCAGCCTGGCCCAGCAGAAAAACATCTTCTCAGAAACAAACATGAGGGAGAATCCGTGGGGTAAATCCAGCAAAAAAAGTGCTCTGCTCTCAGTGCCTTTTTACTGTCATGTAACAGGAAAAAAAACCCTGTCAGCTGCCCTCCCAATCCTTTCCCATTAACTGTTGCTTAATTCACTCAAAAATACTGATAAGAAAAACCAGAATATTTTATGGAAATCTCCTTTTGCATGCACCAGTCCCTGAAGCAAGCCAGGAGAGGTGATGAAATATATTCCTTGACACCTTCTGCTAGCAGTGTACACCACTACATGATCTTTCCAGACACTTCTGTGACCAACATATGCAACTTTCCAGCACTTGTCTCTATTTTCCACTTATTTGACTCTCAGTTTTACCTTGTCTTCCCTGTGTTTTTATTCATGTCCTTCTCCTGCTGGATTCCTGCTCTTTTGGGGTGCAGTGTCAGAAGGAGGCTGTGCTGAGTGAGCACTGCTGTTGAACTTTGGTGCTCAAATCTTGCCCCCGCTGGTCCAGGGTAGGCTGAGGTGCCCCTCCTGTCCCTCCTCAGCAGGCAAGTCCAGGGCAGAAGCAAAGCACAGCATCATGTCAATGTGCTCTGGCAAAATCCAGCATAAGCTGCAGGAAAATGAAGAACTTCTCCAAGCCTGCCCGCTTACCTTTTGGGAATGAAGGTACTCAGGCCACGAGCACATCGCTCCGCCAGCTGTTGCAAAGCACAGTGTGCCTGGGGACAGGGCAGTGTCACTGCTGTAGGAGACCTGCACTTCGACTCAGTGCTGCTGCCACAGCCAGGCCGACGTCTTCAAAAGTGGGTCTGGGATTTGAAGTGATGGATTTTTGAACACCTCAAACCCACCTGCCAGATCAGGTCAGAAGAAGCATCCTCCAGGGCCTTGACTGCAGAGCATCTTGTTTGAAAACTCAAGCTCTGGGTAGAGACCTCCAAACTAGGGGCAGCCCAAATCCCTGTTCACTTGGGGAGACTGTGGCCGGCGCACTCAGCACCGTGGTCAGACACAGCTGCAGGGAGGGCCCATGGGACATGGCTGAAGGAACCGCAGTCGTGACTGGACATGGACCGCAGCGCTTCTGTAGGTGGGGTGACTCTGTAGCGTGTGGTACTTGCAGAAGGTGAGGGGTGGCTACCACAGCGAGAAGCTGCTCTGGTTCACAGGGTGCTGACAGACATGGGGAAGAGAAAGCACATAAAAACATCCATGCCCAGCCACAGTCTGCAGTCTCTGGGGGCTGCTGAGACCACCTAGATGTGGGGCTCCCCGAAAGCTGCGTTCCTCTTCTCAAACCTCATTTTGAGCTCTGACACGAGGGCGTTGTGGGTGCTGCTGTGGCCTTTCTTCTTCGGTGGCTTGATTATATGCTTGGGAGTGAGGGAGCCAGACACAGTTGGCACCCGCCACCCTGGGGCATCACCCCTGGGAGCTGGGGCAGGGGGTGGCGGGGGCAGGGGCGCTGTCGGTGGCACGGGGACAACCTGGCTGTTGTTGTTGCTGTTCTCGTTGTGTAGGCTCTTGGTGTCCTCCTCAACGACAAACTTCTCTGCAGCGTTGCTGGGCCTCTTGAACTTCAGCCACTCCATCCTGATTGTCCGGGATGGCGGCATCTGTCTCTTTTTTATGATCCTTCTCACCGGCATGACTTTGTTGGACCGCTTGTTGCGCCAGAACATGGCAGTAGAGATCATGATAGTTATCAGCACCATTATGCCCATGACACCAGCTAGCACTCCTAAGGCTTTCATGGGGTTATCTTTAGTTTGCATCAAAAAGGCGGCCATAGGCCCTTTGTGAAGAGTCTGTAAAGGAGTACAAAGAAAACACATGACTTACTCTAAGGGACAGACAGTGACCCAGAAATTTCATTTGTCCAAAATATGTTACAAGTAGAGCTGATTGATGGAAGTTGTCTCTAAAATAATATGAGAGTCACAGAGCCAGTCCAAGGGTGGAGAATTTAGATGGGACCAGTGATTGGGCAAATATTACAGTACTGTGAGGTAGATGGCTTGAACTCAAAAGCTTACAGAAGAGTTGTCACCAAATTAGGACAGATTCCTGCATGTCACCATAGTGTTTAACTTGCAAGAACGGAGCAAGAAAATAATTGGCTCAATTACTGAGCATGGCATCGAAAAGGATTAGGAGAAAACTTCTGTTTATAAAATGTCAGTGTACAAATGAGTAGTTAGCAGATATGGGCTGCATTCTGTTTTCAAGTACTCTTTTACAGACATAACAAAACTCTTTGAGGTAGGGGACGTAAGTGGAGCTAAAGAGCTTTGTTTGTAGAAAGAAAAGAAATCAGCAATGACATAAGCTACATATGGCATATTAAGGACAAATGAATGGCCAGTTCATTTTCCAGCTCAGCACACTGTGCGTCTTGGAGGTCCCCGTATAATTTTGCGGATTTTGCCCTGTGGGTGGAGCTTGGATCTTTTCACACTTTTCCAGTACATGATGGTGGAGATCACCATTGTAACAGAAATGGTGGAAAGGACGCCACTCATGCATATTCCATATATTGTCCATGGACGCTTCTTGAGGCCTAAAATATAGGATTTTACCCTGGACTTGATCTGGAAATATCAAAAATAAGAGAAATGGTCAACCCTCACATGGTTATATTTGAAAGAGGCCAGTATCTATTATAAATACAGCTGGGGAACTAGGCTGAAATGTGTACAGGATACAGAGCTTATAAAAGAAGGGAGCTAAGTGTTGAACTAGGCATAGGAGAGGAGGAAGTTGCAATGGTGTTGAACTGAATCCAGAAACAGTAAAAGAAGTTAGTAAGCACATACAAACTCCTGGCTGATTGGGGAACAAAGGGTAGAGGCAAGGCACATAGATCACCCTTGTTCAGAACATGGTAGTCCATCCTTGGACTACATTTCCAAGAGAAGTTCATAGTGAGTACAGGTGGTATCTGAACAGACAGCAGTGCTATGCAAGGCCAGGAGATCCTTCAGAAATGGCACATTCACATGCAGGTTCGTCTACTGAGACTTGGTCATAAAGTGCTATGTGGCTGCAGAAAAACAGGGCTGCCCACTGTGCCCCAGTCCCCTGTCTTTGACTCCATGGGGGAATCCTCACCCAAACTTTGCCTGTCTAGTAACAGGTGATCTGTTCTTTACTTAGTGGTCTAAGCTCCCAGCTTTTGGTCAGTGGGGAGAAAACGACACCTCTGGAGCAGCAGTCACCATATGCTAAAATAGGTATCAAAGACAGTGTGTATGAGGAGAGCTTGGACTTGAACCTCTGACTTGCAGCTCAGATGGATTTCCCTGTATGACTCTAAACTCCGATGCCTGTCTCTTTGCCCTCCCCAGTCTGTGGAGGAAGATGACTAAGAGTAACCCCAGAGTGTGTGCTTCAGAGTACCTCTTATCATTAATGTCACATCCATAACTTGGGGCATATAAATTAACTAATAAACATTCCTTGTCGTCATTGCTGTGTTTTCACAACCTATCTGAAACACATTATCAAGCCCACTCTTCTACCCTGAATGTGTCCTACTGCCAGCAAGAAAGGGGCAAATAAATGCTAGTGAAACTCACAGACCCTGCCACCGGGCAGGTAGGAACAAATTTTCATCATTTTGCTATGCAGAGAGTTCTTCCAGTATTTAATTAGGAGTGGACCTGAACTAGAAACTAAAAGCAAAGCAGTCCATGACTTTGGTGGAGCTTGGATTCACATCAGTTTTGCTGTACTGCATTACATGGATTTTTTTTGTACTTAAATCCCATCAGATTATAGAAATTTTACCCTGTCTTACTTAACTTCATGTGAAAGTCAGATGAATTAAATGTCAGATAAACCCTGCTAAGTAGTATATGACCTGAGTCCACCTGTTACGAGTTTTGTCAAGATCTATTTTATAGGAAGGCACTGATGGCTGAAGAGTATTTGACTAGGTATTTGAAAACTTTGAATACATGAGATTAGACAGAAGTACATGTTGCCCGTGTACTCCAACTGCAGAGGTAAGAACAGATAAAAATTGTATGGAGAGTTTTGGCATTTGGCTTTGTTCAATCCCCTAGTCTCAGCAAGTCTGGCATCTGTTCAGAGCTTCCAATGGTGAAGAGATGATTAATACCAAAACTAAACCCATTAACAGCTAGCTGGTTCAGCCTCTATTCTAGTTACTTGACCTCTACTATACAAAGCTTTGCCTGGAATTAGCCTTGGACAACAACTGTTGCGCATAAAAAGATCAGGCATTTCGTAAGCACATTTCTGTTTGTCATGGCCATGACACTGACAGGATAAATAGGAGGAATAACTTGCAATACAAGCCAGAAGTGTCATCATCTTAGCCAGGCTGCAGAGAGACTTATGGGAAGTGCACATTTAAAACATCTTCAAGTCCTTGTGTCAATTACCAGCAGTGCCACGTAGCCGGCTCAACAAATAGTGGCACTTTGCAATTGCTGAAGCTGCTGTTTTTTCCTAAAAGGCATGCTGCATTTTTCTGGTACACATAAAATAAAAGCAGATACATAATGAAATGAAAACTGTCATATCTCTGTGGGCCAGGACCTGGAAGAAACACTCTCTTTCTTAACAGCCTTCAAAGGAGTTAAAATAGCACTGCTCACAGAAGATAATGCTCTGCTGTTTGGGGTTTTTTTTTTTTTTTTCTGTGGCAGCTTCTCAAGAGCCTTTCTAATACATGGGTTGCAGTGAGCAGAGTATGTGGGCCAAGTATCCAAAAGCTGGACCCAACAGGAGTGTGGTTGAGCTGTTCGACCACAAGAGCAGCTAAGGCTCACCAGCTATATTTAGGAGTCTAAGTAAGCAAGTGAACCTGTTAAGAGCCCAAGCTATTGCAGATTATTTGTAGATGTGGCACTTCAGGGACATGGTTTTGTGATGGACTGGGCAGTGCTGGGTTAACAGCTGGACTCAAATGATTCAATGATTGTGTTACAGACAACTCGGGCTGTGTTGACTTGAGCAAGTGGATCTGTACAATAACCAGCTGCTTCTGAGGAGCCCACTCCACACATTTGGTGTTTCTGTGGTTTTGTTCTAACCTGGTTGAAGGGAGGGACTGTCCAGGCACACTAGGTGCGCTCCCCAAACACATTTTTCTCTGAAAGAAGTCCACCTTGTGTGCCTGGAGCTGTGTGAGGCACAGGCCATCCCACAGTATGTGGGGATGATCAGGAGATTGGCTTCAGAAGTGACTCCTGATCCAAGACAGAACACAAGCTGCCCCTGCAGTGCTTATCCCAAAGCTCAGTGCCATCACTGTACATGAAGGCTGTGTTTGCATCACTTTCCAATACAAACACCAGCATGAGGCAAGACTTCTCAAATCAAACCAATCTTTTTTTCAGATCCATGAAACTGTGGAAAGAAGAGGCCAACTGCTCTGCAAACGTGGCAAGGGCTGTTCAGTGCCATCAACCACAGTTCCCATGGCTGCAGTTAGTACAAGAGAGTAGGAGATCTCCATGTTACTTCAAAGATTTTTGTCTAACCTTTCAGATAGGAGAATCTAAAACCGAGACTCACCAGCTGTATTTAAAAGTCTAAATGAGTGGCCAAAGCTATTAAGAACTACAGATTACGCTGTCTAAATATGGACTTAAGCCTCAGTCCATGAAGAGGTGTAAATAAACGCCCCCTCTGCATTTGCAGAACCTCAGTGGAGTCATCAAGAGGCTGAGGGATGCCCCCATCAGGCCAACCTTCAGGATCAGGAGCTGGAATCAGCCTTCTCTGAAAATCTCAGGCAGCAGGAATAGACTTCTGAGTGAGACATATGGATGGAAAAAGACTGGCTTTTCCAGCATATGTTTTTTTATTCTGTGAAAGGATATTTTTTATTTGTTGTGAAAGGATAGGATATTAACAGATGCCCCTCAATACCAATTTCCATAATATCAGGCTCAGTTAAATTAAAAGGGCTTTGGATTTTTTTAGCACTGTATTATTCCAAAAGAAGAAGGTCCTTTTGATGTGCAATACTGCTGAACTTAGCCACAAGGCATCCATCTCGAAGGGCACAGACTTGTGCTAATTGCAATGGTAAATGTTAATCAGAAAATATGCCTGTTTAATTACTTACTGTGATTAACACTGCAGGAAACCTCTAGAGGATGCATTCAAAAATATCCTCCTTATCCAAAATCAGTAATACATAAATGCCCACCAAACAGCAAAATAAGAGCCTTTGTACAGCTGGAGCACAGAGGGATGAAATGCACATTTGTTACAGCCTCAGAGAAAGACAGAGAGTGTGTGTATGCAATATCCCTACACCAAGAGATTGTTTTCTTCACAAAGGGTTAGCAGTGACTGTGTTGTCCCTGGGACACAGGGAGTGACAAAGGGTTTTGGACACTGACACTGCATCTCATATATATGCAAACTATAATCTGTTTCTGCAAAAAAGATGTGGTGCTATGGGATAAAAATACCCCCAATCCAACCAACCCAAATCACTGCAAGCAGTGAAAGAAGTAATGGAGACACATACAAAAGGTTATGGAGGATGTGACACTAGATCACAGTAGTCCTACTTGAGAGTTAGTAGCCCTACTCGAAGAAAGAAGATGCTGTTGCTGTCTCAGACTCTCTGTTGGGACTAGGCATCAAGAAGAGCATGGGAAGAAGGGAAAAACTGTGTCTGCAAGGAAATACATGTCATCATAGCCCTCTCTGCTTCCCCTTTAGACTTCATGAGGAGGGCTCTCCCTCACTTTGTGCCAAATATGTACCCCTGGAGGGGGAGAAAAGGAAGCAGACAAGGAACTTCATACAAGACCCCATCTTTCATCAGGTACTGCTATTGCTTCAAGCACTAGATGGAAATTCAGGAAACTCCTTATCCCAAAGGATCAGCTACTTTTGTTTTCCTTCCAGTTGTCCTTCATCAGCTGGTTCAGGGACATATGGTCCCCCAGCAGAGAAAGTGTGGGGCACCCTCCCTCCACTCACACCCATCAGCCCCACATGCTGACCTGCTGGGGAGGTTTCCAGCTCACCTGGGAGGGAAGGGAAAGCTGGTGGCCCCCAGCAGGGACATGCCTGAGGACAGTGCCTGGGTGGATGCACTCCTGAAATGTGCAGCCTGTGAGAAGCCTGGAAGCCAGGCAGGGAGGGCAAGCACTCCCACCGTTGGCTGCGGGCAGCAATTCCTATTTGTTGTGTAAAACCCACCAAAACTGCATTTCCATGAGAAATCCAGGTGTTAAGCAGTTCATTTCCTTTCTGTCTGTAAGAATGGCTAAATCTCTAGACTTACAACAGACACCCAGCATGCAGAGCCCTCAGCTCCACATGGCAGAGCCTTGCAGCAGCAAGCCCACGCTGTCAGGGCTGGCTGGCCCCAACAGGCAGCCCCATGCCAGGCACTGCCCTGCTAGGGTAGACCCAAGGCCCCTGACAGTCCAGCAGGCTCTGAACTGTGTACAAAAGCTATCATATGAATATGCCTCATAAGGAGTATCAGTGGAATAAGAGGAGATGGAGAACACAGAGGAAGGTTGTAACAGACAAAAGAGCATGGGAGCATTGTGACCAAACAAAGAGAAGACCAGCTGCTGTCTGTAGGACAAGACTTCCATCTCTGCCCAGTATGTGTGTGGTCCAGAGACTGTCAGGCTAATGATGTGTTTCTCATCTACTTTAAAGCCCATTTCCTCCCTGCTGGTACCTACTTAAAGGCATGGCAAGGCAGTTACAATAAATAAGAATTGTGCAAGCATGCGCTGCACACCATAAATCGCTTCTTGTTCTTCAGCTGACATAAAAGCTGGACTAAGGAAAATCTCAACCTTAATGTGCAAGGTTATTTTACAGTCTTGTTGTTTCATCTGCTAATAACACTACAATTATTAAACTGACATGCAAAGTTCTATGCACTTTAAAGCAATTCTCTAAAGTTTTTTCTTACTTTTCCTATGTCACTTAGGTTGATTTTTCTGTTGCATTTCACTGACCCCAGCTACTTTCCACTCACTTTTTCTAAGGAAAAAATATTTATTTTCTTCTCCTGAATGAAAATAAAAAGCAGAGATTTAGCAGTCGGGATTTATCTTTACTCTCAGAAGTCTATAGACCTTAATTCACATCTATCTCTAACAATCTCTAACAAAACCCTCATCTCCCGATTACATTACGCTCTTACCTTTGTACCTTTGCAATATTTCTGAACAAAGTATCTTTCACATTTGTGTCTGTAGAACCCAGCTTCTCCACAAGGCTCTAGAAACACTCTACAAAATGGAGCTGGCAAGAAAGTCTCAGAAATGGAGCAAGCAATGTCTACCCTTTGGTGCCTTTCAGGGATCATCTCCCATAAGGATTTTTCTAGAACATTTGCTTACCTCTTCTGTGATATCAATCTTCAGAACTGCTGTGGTACTGAAGGACGGGGAGCCTCGGTCTTTGGCCTGGACCACCAATGACCATATGCAGTCTTTGTTTTTTGTGATGTTGTGGATGATGTCCAGAGAACGGATATAGGATTTCAGCTTGATTTCCCCAGTGCTTTGGTCTATGTCAAACACATTGGCTGGATCTGCTTGCATGATGGAATAATCCACAATGTTGTTGGGTTCTTCTGCATCTTGGTCTATGGCCTGGTAGGGGAAGTGTGAAAAACAAAGGTGTTATTGCTTATATCTTTGCCTGAGGACAAAAAGCTTCTGAGCATTCACTTCTGATAGGATCTATGCCATGACTGGGCTGCTTTCATTTCATCTTGGAAGTTCTGCTACATTTTTTAGTGAAAAACAGCAGGGCTAGGCTCCTTTCTTTATAAGTTGTTTCTATTTGAGATGAAATAAAATCAGAGGAAAAACTGAACTGTAACCTATCTGTAGAATGCAAATGATCCTCAGCTGGGGAGCTTCTCACACAGTGTGGGGGACAAATTCGAGGTGATAAAGCACAATGAGATTAGCCCCATGCCATAAACTATAGCTGCCTTAATTTTGGTGCTGTGGTATTTATTCTACTAACATTAGGTGTTGTGTGATCAGACTTCATGATATGCATTCAAATGTGTGTAACATAGGATGTTCTGCTGCTTTGCCTGGGAATTGTTACTGCATTTTTTCACCTTCTGTTCCACACTGGATCAATGAATATGGTTCTACAAAATGCAGGGAACTAAGTTGTGTGGTTGAACACAAAGGGGTGTCAGGAAGGTTAAGTTCAAAATCCTGTACTTTCATTCACTTATCTTATTTGGGCTTCTTGTGATCACTGTATAATCCAGGATTGTCCACCAGCTGATCGTTCAAATACTGTAACAGGACTTTTTATTCTGCCTATAGAATTTATTTCTCCTTCTCAGCTGTCAGTAAATACTATAATTCACACTTTAATCCATTTGTTACATCCAAATGGATGTGCAAAATAAAGCTGCAGGAAAAGGCAACTTTCAGACATTCATCATGACCCCTGAGAGTAAACAGCAGAGGCAGGGCTGTTGCAAAGCACTCTGCTTTGTGACACATGGTGCCATCTCTCACCTCTATCTTCACCGGTGACCCAATGATCATCGTCTTTTCCTGGATGTTTTCATTGAACTCTGGAGAGTGGTCATTGACATCTAGCACGGTAATAAACACTTCAGCCAAGCTGTATTTCCCATCTGTGTCCTCTGCTTTTACATAGAAATTATACTTTGAGTTCACTTCAGCATCCAGCACAGCCCAGGGCTGGGTGTAAATTATACCTGTTGATGGGTGGATTAGAAACCTGGAAGAGAAGCATGAGAAGACTTTTGGATTTTTGGTCACTTAATGTGTGTTTAGAGCCCACCTTTGCTCCAGGCTGTAAACACTGCAATGCTGTGCCCAGGCACTGGTACTCATCACCTAATTCCTCTCTGGCTGATGTTTCCAAATCCTTCCCTCCACCTAGTTTTTGTCTAGTTCCTTTAGGCCTGAAAACCAGAGTGCTATCAGTGTCTCATATTTTTCTCTCTCTTGTGCCTTAGCCATTTTAGCTGCATTTTCCATTACAAGTCTTGGTCCTCAGTAAATGCTCAGTGTGATGGCCTCCTCCCAGTGATTTCCTTGCATAAAAAGGAAAACTATTAAACCTATTTTTATATTCTTTTTTTTTTCAGTTTAAAAGTGCAGTGTAATAGATTATGTCTTGCTTAAATTAAGATTGATTTGTAACACCTAAATAGCTAAAGGAAGTGTGATGCATATGATGTTTAAGCTCTTCACTTCTGAGAATGGATAGGAAAAAGGTCTGCTCTCAAATCTCCCAAACTACAGGGCAAATTGTCTTCTCGAAAAATAATCATTTTTCCATAGACTGACACTGGGATGGTGTGGGTGTTCAGATTTATCTGTTGCAAGTTCAATTCTACACATTTGTAATTACAGAGACACCGTCAAAAGTGTCAGCCCAAAGTTTGGATTTATAGAGAAGATACCAATACAGTGTCTTTTAAAAATGGACTGCCAGTGTAGGGTCCAAGCAGTAGAGCTTTTAACAGATGAAAGTTTTTATATATCCTTCGATCAATGTACAGGGTAGCAAAATATTTTCTGTATTCTAACAGTGGATGCAATTGAGAATAATTATAAAAGGGACATTTAGCAATCCAGAATCTTCAGTTGTTCTCTGTTAAATACAAATACAACTTTTGATGAAATCCAAGACCTGGAGGTAGAAATAGCTGTGTAGGAGACAGTGCCTGTGCTAAGTGTCTCCTCAGCACCTAGCCCAGCCTAGCTATGCAGAGAGCACTCTCACCATTCCCATTTTAGTGTAAGAATAGAAGCACTCCCGCTGGCAGCTTGGATTACCAAAGTAGGATTACCATCATACTGGTTTCATCTTCAATGGTTAACACTATTTCTCTTACTCCAGTACAACTCATCTTTCTGCCCACGCAACTGCACACCCACTGATGTAATATCCCAGACAGAATCATCGTGCCTCCAGTTGAAATTCTCTTATCTGCATCAAATTGTGTGTTCCGCAGATCTAGAGCTGCCAGGGCTAGAAAATCAATCCAGCCTTGCAGAATTATGCCATTCTGGCATGAGGAAAACAAACAAAAATACTTAAGGAAAAGTTCACATCATAATTTTTTCATTCAACAGCATAAGAACAGTCTGAGCATCCCCATAATGCCAATCAGAATAAAGTTGCACTTACGTTTTTTCCCCCTAAATCCTTTGTCAACAACCTTCTCAAGCTTCTTTCCACAGCTGCTACATTCTAAACCTAAGAGGTCTGCCTGCATGACATGACCTTTTCTTGCTTCTCTCTATGCAGTTAGCAGCTAGCTTAAAGACTTAGTGAAGAGCTCAAAATAATCCATCGTGGCAATGCTCCCATATGTGTATCCTTCTGGCTACAGAAGAGGTTCACTCTTAACATCTTGGATTTTGGGCTTTGATTGTGCCTCCTAAATGGCTTTGACCTTAACAAGAAGAGTTCAGCTTTAGCTCCAGGTGGATAACGTACAGAGAAAAACAGATTCTGGGAATGAGTGCCTGAAACGCTCATTCATTTCCAGCATTGTGCCCTGCAGCCCTGCCACATCCAACAGCTGCAGGTTCCAGCAGGAATATCTGTGACAGTCATGTCACTGATCCCAGCCATATTTGGGAGCTGGGATGCACATGGTGTGAAGGAACCAGTGTTTCAAGGTGTTCTACCCCCAGCACTGTCCCCAAAGACAGGGAGAGGGAGGGAGGCATTATTACCAATTCAAGTAAGCATCAGATCCCCTTCTTACCTGATGCAGGACTATTATGTTTTAATATATGAAAGGCTTTTAGCACCCAATGCAGCCGACCTCCAAAGCTGAAGTTTATATCCTTGAATGTCTTGTCTTTCATGATTTATTTTGACAAGAGCTATTTGTACAGCCATATGGAAAGGGAAGGGGAAAGAACAAGAGATTCTTTTTCTGTAGAACTGACTTTTCACAACTAGACCAAAACCTCTCTTTCTTTTACAAGTGTTTTTCAAATGATTTAACAAATCCTGTGTATTGATACTTCAGCTGCCTTTATATCTCTTTGGGGGTTTGTGGGTAGAATTCCTTGGGTTCATGAAGCAGATGTTTAATGATCACACTTGCTTTACTGTTGTTGTGTTCACAGAACTCAAAAAGAACATGGCATAAATGTCCTTGGAAATGAGCAGATCAAGCATGAGCCTGCTAGTTTTCTTCTAAAATTCTTTTAGAACTCTGCTTAGAGGTTATGTAGTTTTATTTATTTACTTGTTACTTACAGATCTGCTCCTGTTCCATAGATAGAGTACTTGATTTCTCCCCAAAGCCCTGAATCTGGATCTGTAGCCTTAAGAAAAGAAAAAAAGAGAGCTTTACTTTACTAAAATGCAAAAAGAAACGTTTCATTTTTCTTTTAACAACAGGCCCAAATGCTTTTCACTCCCTTTGCTATCACATTTTTAGTGGGAAACCACATGAGCAAATATGCACCTACAGCGTGCACAACCTAACACCAGCCCATGGCACTGCCAGTCCCAGGAACGCTGTCCCTGGTGCCCAGGGGCTCTGGCAGGGAGAGTGACGCTAGATGGCTCCATCCATCCACAGTCACCTCATCCTCCTTTGCTAGAGATGGAGATAATCTCAATGACATGAACACATTGCCAGCTCTGAAACCTTCCTAATTATCAGTTAAACATTAATGAATATTCCCTAGACAAAATTATTTATTTTATATAGAGTATTTTTAAGCTTCTGCTTGTTTAATTGATTCAATTTAAAGTAATGAATAACAAATGTTTCAATCTATACATTGTATTTCAGCTTTGTTTATATTTTAATCACTCTTGTGCCTGTGTGACTTTTAATAATGCAAATACTATGCCAGATGATATCTTTGTTTCATGCTCTTGTTGGCTTCCTTTCTTAGCTCAGGATTAGGAAAGCTATTGATTTGGTAGCAGCTATTTCCATAAGCTCCTGCTTCTCTGATAGTTCTGAGGAGGTGTTGTATCATATCTGGCCATCAGAATTCACTGGTGGATTCATTCATCTTCCTGTTTAAATATTTAAGAACTGGAACAATGTCTTTGATTCCTGTATGGTTAACATAACACACCTGCAGCCCTGCTGATAGGTGTTGCTTTGTTCTTTGGCAGGAGCTTATCAGATTCTCTCACCCCATAATTTTGAACCCAGTCTACTTTAGTACTGTCTAACTTTACTTAAAACATTTGCATACCTGGGACTTCCTCTAGAATTGCCATTCTGAATACTTGAAACACCTTAGTTTTTCACATATAGTTGTGAATCTGGGTCAAGTACTGAGTTGATAGCACATGACTAAATTTTATATGGGCTCCTCAGCTACACGGCCCTGTGCACTTTGGCTCAGAAGTTTTGTTGCTTCTGCAAACATTTTTAAATCCCTTTTTTTTTCTGCTTCCACCTCCTAGAATTTTTTTATTGCTATTACCTCAAAGACAGTAATGTTTAAGAGTCTCTAATAGCTTTCCTATTAGTTTTGTGTAATAACCTTACTCCTGTTGTTAATGTTTCACTTCTTTGATTCTTCCATGCATAAAATTTATTATTCTGATTATTTAATTTTCTTTTGTACTTGTTGCCAGCTTGTGCTGGAGATCTCAGGCAACCTGCCTCCTCTGTCCTTTCCTGTGGGGCCTCTGCAAGGTGTCTTGCATCACCCACCGAGCTCCAGGTGGCCAGGAGCTTTCTTGGCTTTGTCACATGAGGCATGTTTTCAGTCCCAGCAGTTGCATTAGAGAGAAACACCTGGAAATGCTCCTCCAGCACTCAGGGCCTGTGTAACACCCTGACTTTTTTTCTCTGAAAATGTGAGATGCTGGAAAATCTATAGACATATTTTTCCCACTGTGAGAAGATATATACATAGGGATCTTTTTTTCCCAGCCCTAAGCATTTTTATTTTGTATCCTTGCCTTCATTAACCGTTTAATTATGCCTTTAGCAGCCAGGGTCCTCCCAAGAGGAGGAGACTGATACCTACTAAGCAGCCATCTTGATTTTGTTTTACTCATACTCAAGCAAGCAAATCCAGTAAATCCAGTTCCCCTTAGCCATAACGGAATCTTCCCGCTGGACACTAATTTAGCTGGGGTTTTCTAGTACTTAAAGGCCATGTGATTTGTCTTTAAAACAGATGGCCCTTGTTGTTCTAAAAAATGTTTGCCTAAAATTTTGTTTTTTCCTTAAGTATTTTTTTTTTCCTGTTGATTTTGGAAAGGAATTGGAGAGTGGTCTGGAAGTCAAATGGCGAGTAAGAGTTGCTACTTGCCCTGTCCACTGTCTCCACAGACACCCAGAAAAGAGAACATTTCTTAAGACGTGAATGAAACTTACTGTAACAGCAACTACATTTGATCCCCCTGGGGAGTTCTCGGGGATCCTGGCAATGTAGTAGTCAGAGGAGAACTTTGGGACATTGTCGTTGGTATCCAGCAAGCGAATCACTATGTCAGCCGTCGAGCTGAACTTCTCTGGTGTGTTCACCTCTATGGCAAGAAGCTAAGAAGAGAAAAACAGGAAATCACTACAAAGCAGCTATTATTTCTCTTAAAGGAGCTTCCTCCACAACCCATGGCACATTGGTGCATTTTAGCCTGGTTGGAGCAGACAGCTCAGGACCAGGGAGATGATGAGCCAGGTCAGCATGCGGCCTTGGCTTGTTTGTGTGTGCTTGTGATGGGCAATTGAGCTGTGGGAAGAGGCCTTCAAACCTGTGCATTCCTGTTAGACTTCATGTGACAGGTGTGACTAGTCATAACTAACCAACACACATCTAAAAGCCATAACAGAAGCCTACAGACAATCATCCATGGGCACCTCCTAGAACTTCAGGAAACATAAGCACTGAATTATTTTGATTAACCACCTAAGTTTAATTGTGATCTTTGTAGAGGAAGTTCTTCATCAGAAGAGAAGCCAGGAACAATAAGCTGCACCAAACAGGGTAAAGAGAGAATCAGTTGTTTTGAAGCAGCATTACCCCCACCCCACATACTGGATGGTCAGGCATCAGGCATGTACAGCAGAATCCCATTTCCCAAAGATTGTGAAAACTTCTACTACCAGACTTTGTGGGACTGCTGCCCTCATTGTCTCATGCTGATTAGGGCTTTATGAGATACCCATGGGGGCTCTTGAATTGTCTCACTGTCTCTGAGGAGAACAGAGGGCTCTGACATCACATGTTCTTACAGCTGCTCATCTGAAAGGACAGGAAACCACATACAGCAAACAGGGTGTCTCCACTGTATCTATTGGCTCCTTCCTGAGAAAAATCTACTGGATTTTGGGAGCATCAGTAGGATGCCTCAGCTGGTAGAGCAGCAAGCTCAGGTGGTGTGTGGCTGAGCAAGAAGGAGCAGTTTCAGCCATGGGTACTGAGAGACACTGGGACCTTCACTGTTGTCTGTCCCATGGGTGGCTGCATCACACAGGATCAGCACTAGGACATCAGTCTGGGGCTCTGTAGGGGCTGAGCCCAAATGGCTAACACCAGGAATTATGGTCCAGTGTTTGGTTTTCATGCTTGGACAGAGACCTAGTTAACACAAAGCAGCAGGGCTCTGGGAAGACAGCACACCACTAACAGATTAGTGAGCAGGACATGAACTATAAGAGGCTCAGCTGAAAAATCTGGCTGCAGGGGTTTTAATTCCTAAGAGACGTGTCCCAGGAGCTCCCACAAAGAGGGCGAGTGCCTAAGTGAGCTTTGGAAGGAGAAGCAGGGCTGGCCCAGCATCCCCTGTCCCTCTGGTGCCGTGGCTGTGGGAGTTCATTGTTTCCGTGCTGCTCTCTTGAGTGCAGGTCCCGCGGGACAGGCGAGTGATGCTCACGAACAGTGGCGCTGCCGGCTGGCTACGGGGCACACGCTGGGCTCAAGCCTCTGCTCTGCCAGATTTGGACACATTTTGTATCACCTCAAGGTGAAAGGGGAGGGTGGGGACCTGTTCTAGTAGACAGGGAAAAGGCCGTCTCAGTGTCATCTCCTAGAGCTGTTCCTGCTTTGTGAACATTTATAATGGCTGGAAATAAAGAAAAGAAATTAATCTCGAAGGATTGCTTGCAATCGCTGCAGGACACATCTGCTCCAGAAGGGGAGCCTGGTCACTGCATCACTGTGCTAACTTTCGTGTTTGAGAGTGTTAGGTGGCATTACAGCAAAAGAAATTTTTGAAGGAGAAGCCATACAGACATCAGCAATAACCTCCTCATGAGGAATCTCGGCTCCTAAAACAGTACAGGGGTAAAATCTTAGTGCTGATTGTGCACACGGAGCTACAACTAAATTATAACATCTGCAGTTGAATAATCTTTGCTGCTGCAATCAGCCCATCTTAGTATACCTTATGAAAGCTTAGTATTTTTACTTTTTTTCCTACACTCATTTTTATTCCCTCTCCTTTTTAGAATCCAAAATTCTAACCAGAATGACTACACAGACAATTAAAACTGGGTGGGAAGTGATTTGAACTTTGCAGAAAATGAAGCCGGCAATGAGGTCTTTATAAAGTATTTGCTGCCGTATATTGCTACCATATCATCCAGCTGCACCTTCTCCATTTGGAGTCCAGACAAAGGCTGCACTTAAGGTCTCCAGCAGAAATAATTTTGGAGTCTTTCTCCAGTAGAAATAACTTTTTAAAAAAGGTGAATAACTGCTTAAGCTATAAAAATATATATCCTTTTTCCTGGTAATTAATTCTTTTGGTGTTCGTGGCAATCACATTATCTACTTTGATTTCTGTTGGCATTCATGAGGAGGCCATGTGTAACTCCTTTACTGATCTTTTGGTAGTTTAACCTGAATAAATGTGCACTTTTTATAATTAGTTTCAGTAGCGCTTTATGGCCCTTTCAGAATCTTCCACTTTAATACAGTAATGATGCCTCGTATTTTTGTAGCATCTATAACCTATGAAGCTCAAAATGGCTTAGGAACATTACAAGAAGAGACCTGAAACATACTGAAGTGAAACTTGCTAAGGACACAAAGCAAACCATACGGCAAGGGGGAGAACAAAATTGTTGGAACTTTGGCTTTTAGACTGTGCAAAAAATGCCACTCTCTGTACATTACAAAACTAGCATACTCAGCTAGATAGTTTTAGCAGGTTGTTTGGTTGTTTTTTTTTTTTTTTTTAATGATTACAGGGATTGTCTATGCAGTTCTTTGCAGTCAGAACTGAAACATCTACACTCATGTTCAGAGGCAGCTGAGAACCAGACTACTTAATTATCTTGTTGACGAGCCAAAGAATCCATCAGGGAAGGTGATAATGCAAGGTTCCAGCTTTTGGATGGGACTGGTTTTTGCATGGCTGGCTTAGAGCATGGGTGAGCCTCAGGTCAGCCTGCAAATGGCCATAGAGATAGATAGACTCTGACAAAGGCAGTGAGCAATTCTGGGGAATTATCTTCCAGTCAGCTGGTCTTCAGGCTGCCAACATTCCAAAGCATGATCATGAATCAAATTACTTAGCACTCAGCAGGTAAAGTTCTAGCTGCAGAGAAATTAGGATTTCATCCTGTGAATTTATCATTGCGAGTGCAGAAATAACACCCTCAGGGCTCAGTCTAGAATGATTCAGAGCCACCAACATGTGCAGTTTCCAAACGGAGATAAAAATCAACATTTTGCACTGACTGGACTAAATCAGTCCACAGATGCATCCATTAAACCTTGTGAAGGTGGTGAACCAGAAGCAGAAATGAGTTTCCCTTACATGGAATATCATGTCACTGATAATGCACCAGACAGCTCCACTGGATTAAGAAACTAAATCACATCAGATACAAAAGCGTTCATACACATGGTGTATACACTGAAAAAGAGGACCTGGAAAGCTGGAGTACCTTGAAGGTTAACACCTTGAAGCTTTCATAGTCAATAGCAGCAGAATTTTCCACTATTATTGTAACCTGAGCCTCATTCAGGACAGTTTGAGGAACCACACGGAAGATGCCACCACGTCCAACAAGACGGAGGTTGAATTTAGCATTGGCTCCCTGTGAATAAAAGCAGATATGTCATTGATTGTTTCCAGTGAATGGCACATTTCTTACAGCCTAGATTGCTCTGTTTCTTCAAACTATATAAAATGAGAACGGGTCTTACTGCTTAGAGCCCTCTGCTCTCCATCCCCTGAGCAGGAGACTGCTAAGAAGCTTAGTTGTATAATCCCTCCAGCCCTAGTCACAAGACAGACACAGCTTTTCTTAAAATAGATTGACAAGCTTGGTTATTCTTTCAGTCATAATGGAAAAACCCTGCAGCGGGCCTGGCTAGGAGAGGAATCTTGTGGCAAGCAGGCTTGGGCTTCGTGCCACACACTGGGAGCTAGACAGAGATGATGCCACGAGCATATTGGCAGGCAAGTCCTGCCTCTTCATGCTCTCTACCAAGGAAAGACAAGTGAACTGCTTGAGTAAGGACAACACAGCCCTCATAAACCCAGTTTCACAGAATGGTTTGGGTTGGAAAGGACATTTAAGATCACCACATTTCAACCCCCCTGTCACAGGCAGGGACACCTTCCACTAGACTAGGTTGCTCAGAGCCCCATCCAGCCTGGCCTTGAACACTTCCAGTGTTCAGCCTGAGTCCTAAGAACTCACAGCCTGGAATGATGAAGATGCAGATTCACAAAGATACGCAATTTCCAAACAGGTGGTACTCCACGTTTTGCACTGACTGGATTAAGCTAGCCCAGAGATGCAAACACCAAACCTTTTGGAAGCTGATGCACTTGTGGGGAGAGAAGAGCTCCCCTTGTGCAGAACAAAATCTGAGACACACCTGACAGCTCCAGGTGAAGTGAGAAGGCAAATCCCATTACATAGAGTAACCTTCTAGCCAGAGAGAACATGGGAAGCAGTATCCACCTCTTGTGTGCAAGTTGGGAAGAGGAAGCCAGAGCCAGCTGGCCAGGGCTTATTCTTTTAAACCAGACTGGAGCATGTAAGAGAAAAGATGAAAGGGGGATCCTCATATTTCTGCCTTACAGGGAAGATATGAAAATGAGCTGAGCCTACCTCACCAAACTCTCTGGGTTCACCAGTTTCTCAGTGTCATGTTTACACTGTGACAAACAGCCAGATTCACTGCCTGCCTGGTGCCACATTCTCCCTGTACCATGAATCTTGAGATGATGAATTTCTAATAATAACTTTCAAACAGGACAACTTTACTTTCAGCTGTATCCCTGGAGGGCTTGTTATGAGCAGTTCTTGAGCAACCCTAGCTCACGTCAAGAGAAAATGTATTCAGCAGTAGTCCCTTAAAGGAAACAGAATGACCTTGGATCCAAACCCAGTGGTCTGTGTTGTTTGGTCACACAAACTCACCCTGCAGCTACAGAGATGGTAATAGGCTCTCTTTTGCTGGATAGTAGAGCCAAAAACACAAAGCCAGAGCTGCTGGACTGTGGAAAATAGTGCTGATGGGAAGAGTGGACAGTCTGACAATACAAAGTCCTCTGCACATGGGACTGGACATGACTAGAAGGGTAGCATAGGACAGGGAAAGAACTGCCCCCCTCCAACAGCAAAGTGAATTTTGCCAGTGATATCCTCTAAACCCAGATCTGCTCAGAGCAAGCCATGCTGCTGCATGTCTCCAAGCAGACAGCCATGGGACACACTGGTGACTGGAGGAACAGCAGCACTGAGCCCTGAGCCCTGTCAAAGAGGTCTGGGGGAGAAGTTTCTGTATAATTTTCTTGCAAGTAAGGATGGTTTTTCCATCAAACTGTAGGCCTGAACCAGACCTTGACCACAGCTTCCTCCTCCTCACTTGTATCATCCACTCCCCCAAAAGAAAGAGTTCATAGTAGCTGTGACAGAAACAGATACGTGTTGAATTTTCTTCTCTACATAGTCATCTTGCTTGGAAGGGAAAACATTGCATTATTTGCCTTAAAAGAAAAGCAACCCATCCCCCCTAGAGTGATGCCTTACACTGTACTAAGAAGCTTCTTGAGAAATCTATACAATGTATTTATCAGTGTTTTCTGCTTATTTTATAGCCTAACTTGCAGCCTGAATATTTTGTCAGCCTAGATATATATTTTGTCACTAAAGAGAAGAGATGGGTTTTGTTTCTCCCCTTCTGCAGCACCATCCCCCGTGACAATAGCAGGATAGACGTAGCACTGCTTTGAAAGCAGTCATTTATCTGCTCGCTGCAGAGCAGCAGGAGGGAGGGGGAAGAAGCCAGTGGGTTTGATAAAGTACAATACCATCAAACCAGCACAATACTGAGCACAGTTACAGAAGAGAGCTCTTTCCAATAGTAATACAATTCTCAGATGCATTAAGCTTTTTTCTTGTCACTACCTAACCTGAGGCTAACTCAGATGGATGTCATTCATACAGTATTTAGCTTAGGGGTCCCTATAGCAACCATTGCCATAGTACCTACAGGCAGCACAGGTCAGATAGACAGCAGGCTGAGATGGATGGAGTCTTCTTTCCTTTTCCTTTATCTGGTTAGAGTTAGTTTGGCTCTGGCATAGTTTTTAAGACTACCTAAAAATATCACTCCAGTGGGGATGACTTATCAAAGCATGCACTGTAGACCCTGACTGTAACATAACGGCCAGAAGGACAACCTATTGTAATAAAAGGACATTGACAGTCTTGTTTCCTGTAGGGGCTGGAGAAGATACAGATAGCAATTGCATCTGAAGTTACTGAAGGGCTTGGAACCTCCAAGAAAATCTTCAAAGGTACAATACACTGGCAACAACTGAACACAACCAGTAGTTAGGGAAGTTCATAAGGACTATTCAACTTCAGTTGCCCCAAGAACCAGGCTGCAGGTTTAGGACCACCGTTCCCATTGACATAACAGTATATGACAGACTAACTGTACTCCTGGGTCCAGGCTCTCTGTGGTATTGGACCATACAACTGCTTTGTCTGTCCTAGGCTTTTAGGGAAAGCAGGTGAAACAGGTGAGTTTCTAAAAGGACATTTCCCCATCTGACAGCTCTTTCTAGTCTTTGGGAAAATGGGACAGGAAGACCGAAAGTCCGCATAGTTTCCATTTACCTGATCTGAATCATTGACTGTAATCTTCAATCCCCTTAAGATTTCGCCCTCGGGGGGATGCTCATACATGGTCAGTTCAAACCTGTTCTGGGGCCCATTTTCTCCGTAGAATGTTGGTGGATGGTTGTTGAGGTCGACCACCCGTATGGTCACCATGGCAAATATGTGCTCGGAAGTGTCACCTTCCTGACTGATTTCTGATGCCTGCAGCAGGCAGGAGCGAGAAAAGAATGATGAGAGTGTTTTCTCTTTCTTCAGGTTCATGTTCAGGTGTTATTCCACACGTACAAAACACTCTAACACACTAACTTGTAGGAAGATTCACAGACTTGTGTTTCTCTAAAACCTCAGTTCATTTCACACTGAAGTTTATGATGATTAGAAGATTATGGTAATAAACCAGTCCCAATAAAGCCCCAGTTGATTCTCCTCCTAATTTTGTGATCTTAGTAACTCACTCTAGGTGAAAACAGTTCTCTAAAAACAAATAATCCAATAGAGGCAAGGTAATTGCTTGCCTAAAGTGTTGGTAGAATAGAAAATGAAGACAATGCTTAAATTTGCTGTGGTACCACAGGCAGTTCATTGTCTCGTTGCTGCAAGGACTGCAGCCTTGAATACTGTGAGAAAAACTGTACTTGTGGCATTTAGGTAAATATTTGAAAAAGTACATACTTTTTTTGAGATTTAGTCTCTGATTCAGAATTCCGCTGTGATGTTTAGATGAGCTTAATTTAAAGTGGATATAGTTTAGACAGACAGGCAAACCTAGCTGGCATTTTTCTGAACCAAAAGATCAAATCTGTCTGGGTTTCAACAACTGCAACATGCAGCATGATTCACTGGATTGAACTCAGACATTTCTTCTGCCAGGACAGAAACTGGCTGGTATTTTTGTAACAACAGCTATATCTAACATGCCTTTTTGCTCAAAGGGCTCAAAACCAAAGACACTTACTCTGAAGATGCTGTGTGGCAACTGAAGTGCCTGTTACTATGTGCACTGGGTAACATAACACCCTTTTCATTCCTCTAGCAGATTTTGCAGCCTGCATGAGCTCTGGGTCCCACATACATAATTAGGAGATCAGAAAATCTTGCAAGGCTTTAACCCATCCTGCATCTGGGGAGTGGTAGCAGACTGCAGCAAAGCAGAGCTGATAGAGGAAGAAATGGTGCCTGAGTTTAACTCAGCCCATGAGAGCTCCAAGTTCTCCCAGGTACAGCTCACTGCTTGAGCCCAGGAGCAAGCAAGTGCCCTTAGGTATGCTGCACACTGGTTCTGGCAGTGTGCAACTCCTCAAAGCTGCCTTTAGCCAGTATTGCCCTTATGACAACAATAATGTGCATTTCCAATATGCTGAAGAAAACTGATACAGTCTTCACAATTTAATTCTACATTTTGAAACACTTTTCATTTAGAAACGGCTTAAAATAACGCAGCTTGTCACATGAGTACTGGCTCATCAAGGTGTCAGCTCATGGAGGTGTAAGCATGTATTTGTACGTGGCTGATCAGTGCCTCAGGAGTGATGCTGATATGACACTGCAGGATCTGTCCCACTCCTACTACTAATCATAGATTTGTTAGCTATCTCATAGCATGGAGGTTACAAGACATGAGTTCCCAGTTTAGCAGTAAAATCTGGAAAGACAGAGAACAGTACTACGGACTGTAAAGGACATTGATTCTCTTGCCTCAGAGATTAAATTAGGACAAGATGATTTCTTTTGAAAGAAGTAATTTGAGACACTAAGTATCCCAACATCCCAACAAAAGCAATTGGTTCTGTTTTATATTATCTGGTACTCTGCTCAAATATAGGAGGTAGTTTCTGAAACAGGTAAAGTCAGCTGTAAATTGAACAATTTTAGACAATCATGCCTAGTCATGGCATTTAAGACCAATAGTACGTACCTTAACTTTTAATTCATACACTTCTTTCTTGAGCTGATTTGGGCTTTTTATCACAGAAATGGCTCCAGTTATGTTGTTGATTTCAAATGAACCTTCACTTCCTGCAATGAAACCAAGATGCTCTGGTTACATGCCACACTTTCTTTCTCTGAACAAGCATGAGCAAATCCACTATAAACTTCATTTAAGTGCATCTTTGTCCATATGTGTATCCATATCTATCAGTAGAGCTGAAGCCATTCTTCAAAACTGTAGCATTTCTATGACTGGTCACAGTGAGATGAAAACAAAAATGAGGGCCAAAACCGGTTTCCTCCCCTAGGAATGACTCAGTAGAGTTCTGCCCTTAAGAGCAGCTGTCAGCACTTTCCTCTTCCCATCTTGGTCAGGCTCCCCTCAAGCCTCAGCAACCAGGCATGCAAATTTGGTTTAATTTTTATTATGGTGTCTCCTTTATATGCTGGTTTAGACAAAAATAGACATTTGTCATTGTAATTAGCAAATGTATAATTAAGTCTCTGAGAAACAAGAACATTTCTCTCACTAATACAAGCTAAGGTGAGAAGTCTGACAATCTGCCTCAAAGAAACAGTCACTTTCTTCAAACAGCATTTCTAGAGAAGCATCTTCTGGTCATAAACATTCAGTTGTCAAAAAAAGCTTTCAGCCTGTTGCAAGGTCGTCCTGAACAAAAAGGGCTTTTTGGAGTATCTGGGCTAAACCTGAAGGTTTCTGCACTGAGGCAGAGTCTGGCACAGGCAGGACAGGGCTGCAGGCTGACTTTGCTACTGCCAGCCACTCAACTTCCATTGATCTGGAGAGAATACCAGTTCCAGGCTGCAGTTGCTTGAGATTGGTAAATTTGTGCTGAAGCAAATGCCAGCTGGCAGAGAGGCAGCAGTGTCTCATCAGGGTGTCAGGAACCCTCTCACATCACAGCCGAGGGCAGGCTGGTGCCCAGGAACGGCAGCCCTGCATGGTACTTCACGTACAATATTGGCCACATCCTGTGCTTTGTGCCAGAGTCTACCATTGAAAGGAAAAGAGAGGAAATCCCTTTGAATGAAGGAGATCAAGCCTTCAGAAGTAAAGGATGATGACCTGAAAACCCAGTCATTTTTCTTTTCCTCAAACTCATTTCCAATGCTGATTTTTAAACCATCTAATAGTATCCTCTTTTGCTAATACCAACAACTGCAACTTCATTAAAGCACTCTAGACACAACATTGGACAGATATTGACTCACAGTACCCAATTATTAAGACACATTGGCCTGCAAAGTATGTTCTGACTGAGAAGAAGCTTAAGTCAATAGTGGTTTCAAACCACTATACTTCATGTTATTGTCTGGTTATCTCAGGGAAATTGGTAACCCGGAGTATGTGTAGCAGTGTGTGTGTTCCTCCATAGCATGTTCAGAGGATTGGAGCATTTCCTCTTATTATCTCACAATCCCTAGATAAGAAATGCTTATTAAGAGCAAACAGTTTCCTAGTTGCTGTTAGTATTTTCTTGTCCTTTGACATCCCAGCCTGCAGTTACTGGAATAATGGCTTGTCAAAAATAATGCCAGTGTCTGAGGGGCAGAAACCTGTTGCAATCTTTTGTTCTCTGTTTTTTAACTTCTTATGCACTAAAAGCATATTCTCTTTCCCTCTTTTCCATTTCACACAGACAAAATCCTTTGTTATTGTGCATGAGAAAAGCCTGAACCCCATTAAGTTGTATTTTGTTCTACTTATCTGTCATCCCCTTCCATCTTCCTTTCCCACTCTTTCCTAAACACTTCCCTTTTTGTATCCCAGAGAACCCTTTTGGTCCTTCGCTTTTTCTTTGGAAATCCAATATCTTTCCTCATTAATCTTATTTCCCTTTGACATTTTCCCTGGTTCTTCTTCCTTCAGTTAGTCTCCTTACTTAATTTCTCCTATGTTTAGCATATTTTCATCCCACTTACTTATTTTTGCTCCTCATTCTACATCTTTCTTTTTACCTTTTCTCATTTTCTATCCATTGTCTTCTGCAACCCTTTTTTCCTCGGCGTTTCTACCTTTCTTTTACTGATCTACTCCCTCACATAAAGAATAAATCTCAGCATGGGTCTAATCCCACACCAACACAAAACCTCAGCTGTGAGTATCTCTCTGTTCTGGCTGTTTAGATCACATAACACAATGAAGCACTTACTCCATAGCTCTGCAACTACACCTCAGATTTCTCTTAGGAGGTTTTGGGATCTTACCCTCCTGTGAGTTGGGGTGCTCAATTGCTACAGAAGCCTTGTTTTGGAGGAAAAGAGAAGCCAAGAAACCTGAAGTTGTAGCCTGGAGTTTAGTTGCTCTAAGTTGTCTTCACCACCTAATGAATCATCAATTCAGCTAAGTTTCACATTTATGCTATTAAAAGACGTGCGACAGACACTCTCAGAATAGCTGATGAAGAGCATTAATCGTCTGGTAACATCTGTTTTCTTCCACTTCAGTGTACAGCCAGTGTCTCTCCACTGGTAAATATAATTTCTTCCCAGAAATCAGAGGTTTGACTGTTTAGCCACTTTAATCACTGTATTAATACAAATATCCCTCTAAATGCCATGTCTGGGTCTCCCAATGAATTATCTCACCTCACATATTCAGTGATAGAGATGCTCAGAAGAGTGAATGCATCTCCCTTTACATTTTCTGAAATGACAAGCAGGCTACTGGTGCCTGACAAATCAGCAACAATAACAGCTCCAAGCACAGTTCTGTGAAGAAGACACTAAAACTCACTGAATTGAATCTTGGCTATTCTCTGGTAGACAGGGCCCTGAAGTTGTTTGCAGTACCTGACATTATTTCCTGAGATTTTGTCTCAGGTTTATTAAACTCTAGCATATTCTATTCTAATTTAATGCCAGATCTAGTCTTGAGTACCCTTCAAATTTCATATAAGACAAGCCTACTCACCATTCACGATGCAGTAATGAATACTGTTAGGCTTTCCTCTGTCTCCATCAAGAGCAACAACAGTAAGGACCTCAGAGCCCTGGGGAGAAATGGGAAATCACAGTGTGTGTGCCGAGATCAGAGCAGTGAAATTGCAACTGCGCATTAATAAACTGAACTCCTGTGAGTCTTTCTGCAGTGCAGTGCTGGGGACAGAGTGAGTACTTGTGCTTGTGCCCTATGGGGAACACAAAAAGGGGCAGTGCCCACTGCTCTGGGTGTGAAATCGCTGCAGACCCCACGTGGCCATGGCTGCCTCAGCCCTGGGGGCTGGTTGGCCGCAGGAGCAGTTGGAAGTTGTGGCCAAGGACACCTGCCTGGAACCACAGATGTGGACAGAGGATTTGGAGCAGCCAATCTGAAACCAAGGTGTAGTTTGGGGCACTACCAAGATCCCCTCTGGTCACTCCAGTGTAGGGTCCTGTGCCCCATGGCCACACAGTGTGCTGGGATGCTGGCAGCTGCCAAAGAGTCATTGGGTCACTTTGGTCCTTCCTAATTGGGTTCAGACAGGCAGTAGAAGCAAACAGAGATCACAAAGCAACTTGGCCCACAGAACATTTAGGGCATAAAATTGTGATGAAAGTGATAGTGATTTAACTGCCCTTAAACCTTCACTGTCTGTCTTCTCGCACAAGTAACATGGCCATGGGCCATACACAGAGAATTTGTGTATTGGGGATCATTTGCTCATGTGACTGCTCCTGTCAGCTCAGAGGGATGATGAGTGTCACATTAAAATGCTCACCCAAGTGGCAGTGAGCTGTGCAATTCAGGCCTCTGAACTAAAGTGTTACTGTTTGGGGCTGCAAAACCGGGGAACATTGAAGTAGCTGTCAGTGAATCACACATGGCAACAAGGAACATTTTCATGACAACCCTTGAGTGAATTTTTCAAACAAGAGCGAGGCTCTGTTAGAGCAACTGGAAATACAGAACTGTATTTATTATCATTTATGCTGGAAGCAGCAATAAAACCTGCCTACTGGGCAAAATGCAGTGCAGTCCCTTTGAAGGTGACAGAGTACTTGCGAATCCTGACAACTCCACCAAGGAGAAAAGAAGCAAGTTTAGAAAATTAACACCAAATGCACAAACCGCTAAAACCAGCTATTGCCTCTTTCTCTGTGGAGTTCATTCTAATCGCAAAACCCACACTGGGAAGGACTGATTCGTGCTTCCATCATTATATCATAATGGTGTAAGTTATGAGCTCAAGCTGGATGTAATTAACATTTATTGATTCCCATTTCCATAGTAAACACTAACTCCTGTGTGCACCTGATAGTTATTTCAAGATCTATATGTAACTAGGCAGAATAAATCAATATACATAATATCATTCATTCTAAACACCTGCAAAGTACACGAACATTACTTCTCTGCCCTGCTGAAATGTAACAGCCTCTGCAGTGAACTGCAGTATATAGTCATGCACGGGCTGCAGTCTACATTTCTGGACAGAAAGGTAAAACACAATCTTTCCTGAAACCCAAGGGAAGGTCAGATGAACAGAGTGCAATCACACTGCTAAACTGATCAATAGCCTAATGTTGGGTAATTTTATGGGTAGGTACCATTTCTTGTCTTATATATGAAGAAATTTTTAATTAAATCTTATGTATCAGGGCGAAAGCTGATCCATAAACATTCACATCACTGCTTAGATATAGAGAAAACTCAGTAGTTTGCAGCTTCAAGAGTATGTGGCTGAAAATAACTGATTCTTCTATGTCCCTGCTTGACCAATAATCTGATTTGGTTTAGGCCTAGGTCTTCCTGGCCCATTCTGCCTAACCACCCACCACTGAGCAGAAAGTGTCCTGCATTTTGGGGATGTCAGGGTTGCTTTTCCCCAGATGATGTCCATGGGACAATACAGAAAGCCTGGAGTATTTGGGCATAAATTCTGCCCACAGCTTGTACAACCAGCTGTTGGTACCAGACTGATCAGAGCTAGAAAGTAAAAGCACGGTGAGACCACACAGCAAACACACGAAAGCTTCTCGCAAGATGTGCTCAGGTGAGGGGACTGGCAGCCTGCTTAAGCCTTCAGCCAAGTGCCTCTGGAGGTCTGAGCTACAGAAGAGCTCTTAGTCACTGTCTGGGCTTAGGAAATGTAAATGGGCAGAATCCTTCTTGGATTCAATGAAAACAACAGGAAGCCTTGCATGGCAAATTTACAGTCGGCATAAGTAAGAACAAGTCTGAGATTTGGTCAGCTCATGTCACCTAGGAGTCAAATGAGAGTTTAGGTCCCATTTCCAGTAAAGCCTGTGCTAGAAGCCATAGGGTCATCTTGGCTGAGATGGGCAAAACTGCACTTGTTCTCCCATAGATGAAACCCAGAACTTACTGCGAGCGTGTCCTCATAGACATATCCATAGTAGGGAGTCCCGATGAACATAGGAGGAGTGTCCTGAACATCCTCTACATTGATAGTAACTGTTGTTGTGGCTGAAAACACTTTGTTGTCTCCCCTGAGCTTCCCACCACCATCCTAAAAGAGAAATCAACGTCAGATGCCTCTGCTGAAGCATACCTGCAAATCAACTTAGGCATTGCATGGACCTCATGAGCCTTTAGAAGCGCAGTTCCAGAAATTCTTTCTCTCTCTGAACACACTGATTAATCTGTGCTGCCCTATTCCCTTCTCTTTTCCATTTGTTCTGCTCTCTCTCTGATTAGGAAGACAGCTTGCAGTGCCTCATAAGTAATTTCTTACATTAAAAGTGATTGAACCAATATATGCAGCCATAAATGATCCTTAGAGAGGGGACAGGGAATTCAAGGTTTTTTTTCTGGGAAAAAGAATGCTAGAAACTGATGCAAAAAGTTAGCGACCAAGTCTACAACTTTTCATCCCACACGTAGTCTTGTCATGAACACAAGAGAATGCACAGTAGCAAGGTAATGCATCTCTAGGGGGAAATAAATAGTGTACATGCTCAAAGTCTCCTAGGAGCTCCTCTGTGATAAAGTGCCAGCACAGAGGAGATGTGCAGCCAAAACCTGCAAGATAGCCACACTGTGTGAACAGTCTCTGGGGACTTGGCTACAACCAGCTCTGCAGGACTCATACAGCAGAGCCAATTAGGAAGATGACTTGCTATTTCAGAAGCTTTTAACACCCTTAGTCTCAGAGCACCAGCTGTGGGTCAGTAGTCATGCTGCTGTGTAAGAGTGTGAATTGTTCAACACGTCTGCAGTACCAATTCTAAAAATTCAAATTTTTTAAAAAGACACACTGATTTCTTTTCTTCCTTACTACCCCAAAGGCAGAATTTAAGCTAAATTTTGTTACTTCTCAAATGAATCTGGCTAAATGAATACATGAAAAGGTCTATACATTTTTCAAAAAATATGAGAAACTCGAAGTTCCCGTAAGTAACAGCAAAACTTCCCTCTTCCCACCCGTGTGAGTCTTGTCTGTGTAACAGGCCCCCACAGGATTCTGAGAGACTTCAGAATCTATAAACTTTTAATACCTGTTATGATCCTCAGCCAAGTCACAGGCACAGCACTACTGGGAAAGAAAGTGGCAAGAAGGGATGTGCAGCAATACTTGCAGGATTTAAACAAGCTCCTGCCATGAGGCAGCAGAGAAGTGAAAGAAAGAAACATCCACACATACTTCCAGAAAAGAAATCCATCCCTGGTGCTGTGCTGGGTCTAGCTGTGCCCTGTGTCTTACTGTGGGTAATGACTGTGACCGGTCTGCCTGCCAGGGGTTTCTCCTGGTGGTAGGGCTGTGCCCTGGGCTGGTTCACAAGGAGTCCTGAGCTCACAGGCTGATGCTTTTTGAAGCCAGGGCTGGATACACCAACCCTTCACTTCTAGATGAGTCTCATGACACAGCTGACATGAAGAAAATGTGGAAAACCCACTCCCAAATCCTCCAGATGTCATTCAGCAGCAGACACCGGTTACCTTTCCTCCCTCACTTTTCCAGGTTACCTCCCACACCTCCAGATGCTGCAGCAGGAGTAGCTCTGCTGCCTTCAAATTTCAGCAGCACTTGTATTCAAACTAATTGGTCCCACTCAAACACAACTCCCCTCCTCCTCTAGTCTCACATAAAAGCCTTTTACCTTGGCTACGACAACAACAAAATGTGTTCTTGATTTCTCATAGTCCAGGGTGACCCCTGTTTTGATGCGCAGGACACCACTGTGACGGTCTATTGTAAACTTATTAGCATGGATGTTCTAGAAGAAAAGAAAAGAAGAAACAACCAGAGATTACAGGTATGGAAATAAGATTGCCATAGGGATTCATCCTTTATTTCATCTGCTAAGGGAGAAGACTAGAATAATGATACGGTTTGGGTGAATAATGTATTTGATGAATTTCACCTCTGTGTGTTTATGAACAATTCATGAACCAACCACAAGTCTCTCATTATTCAGAATAAATCAGTTACTTGAAATGTAGATATTTTTAATCTTTTAGTATTTCATTGTGAAAACTTAAACTTTGGTTAACACAGTTAATTGCATGGAAAGAAGTAGGGAGACTTAACAAAAAAAGATGAAGGGAAAAGAAAGAATAAAAGAAAAGGTATTATTCCTTAGAGTTTCAAAGTTCTACTGGTTTAAAAAAAAAGCAGGAAGCTTGCATGTGTAGATTATTGTCAAATACCGAGGTAGTCTGGTGTTTTTTGTGATGTACAAACAAAATCTAAAAGACATCTGATTTTAAAAGAGGCCTAAAAATTGCCATCCTCCATTCTTCTGAACTGGAGATATCTGTACAAACACCTCTTTTCCTCTATCCAGACAAAATGGCCACTGTCAGATAATCTTGGCCATTTCAACAGACATCACCACCTGCCCATATCAGTCTTGTGGAGAGGTTTTCTCTCTGCAACTTGAGAATTCTCAGAGACTGTGCCCAAAGACATGGCAAGATTTTTTCAACAAATACACCTACTTAGTATCCCTTTTGCCACACAAATATATTATAAACTAGACATGGAATTTTGAAATTGCTGTCCCTTGGTTCATAGACTATCAGCTCTCTGGCAAAAGCCCTGTGCAAAATTGAATCCTGCACATGGATCATAATTTGTGAAATCAAAGCTAAATTTCAACAAGGCACTTAAGGTGTTCTTTCACGGTATGCCCAAGCTCTTAACAGGATTAGCTTTAGTGCTATGTAAATATCTTCTAACTTGTCTCCATATTTGTATCCAAAATTAAATATTACAACAAATTTGCTTTGTGTTTTTTGTTTGCTTTTTTCATGTTTCCTCTTGAATAAGGGGAACTGCAGATGATCTGGATGAAACTGCCTGTAGGAAGAAGGAATTTGAAGGACATAATGCAAAAAATTGCCCTTTTGGCATACAGAAGATCTGTAATACAGAAGTTCAGCTTTAAATCTGAAGCCCTTTCAGTTCTACACCAGTGGGCAGCAACTGAAAGGCTGGTTTCAGGCAGTCAGGGAGAAGATTTACTACCTCCCGTTTCACACTGTGATCCAGGTATCAATTATGCAGCAGCCTGTGACACTGAAGGGCACATTTGGGTTTCCAGGGTGTTTTGCTTCCTAAAGAAAGCTATTTCATGCTTTAGAAATCCCGTAAGCATACAAGATTACCAGTTAATCTTGCTCTCCCTGTCACTCCAAAGGAAGTGCCAGTAAGAGCCCTGCCATGAGGGGTCCTGCTGGCAAGCACAGGAGTGCCAGTGACCACTCCAGCTGCCCTTCCTGCCTGCTGGACTGCCCTTGGCTGCTTGCAATCACACAACATCCCTCCTGCCAAGGCTTGTGCACAGTACAAAATTGGTCCTATAGGCACTGGCAGCAGGCACAACCCCCAAAACCTTTTTAAAATCTGCTTTCTGAAATCTCAGTAAATGAGAGATGGTTTGTTGAAGGTACAGATAACACTTTACCTGCAAGAAGTAGGTGATGCTTCCTCCAGAACCCGTGTCTTTATCTATTGCCTCAATCTTAAAGATACTGCTGCTGGAGGGAGTGTTCTGTGACCAGAAAGAGTTACCAGAGTCACACAGAAGCAGAAAACCAGGTGAGTTAGAAGAAATGAAAAATGAGCATGCAGGGAAGCAGAGAAGAGAGTGATGGTAGAAGGAATGTAAAAGCTCTGAGGGAACTGAAGAGCAGAAAGGAAAGAGGGAAGAGGTTAAAACTGGAAAACAAGAAGAAAGAAACACTTTGTGAAAGAAAAATAACAGAAAATTTTAGCTGAGACAGGGTGTATCCTATTCCCACTGTAGTCACTTCCAAAAACTGACAACGACTCACATCTTGGAGCTTACCCCAAAAATAGCACACCTTAAGTACCTACAGAGTTATTCCCCAAGTTTGCAGGGAATATTAAATATCTGCCCAAAGCCTAAAACAAAAGAATGCAAGTTTGTCCTGTACAACTTATTTTATTGAACACATATTAGCCCCTCTTTACATCCTATAGAAGAATATTTCCAGTATGCAAAGGAACTTCACCAACCTCTGGGACTTCGACTATGTAAGGTGTATTGATGAACTCTGGGCTCTCATCATTGGCATCCATCACAAGGATCCTGACTTTTTCAGAAACCTGGAGTAGAATATGAGGAACATATTATGACTCCAGTTGGTTTTCAACATGGACCCATTCATTTGCCTACTGAGGTGTAGTCAAAGGCAATGACAAACTCTGTTGCAATAGGACATCTGTGCACTCCCAAAACTGAGCACATACAAGAAAATACAGGAAAAACCTGTAATTCAGTAGAATTTGCTTTGTGGAGAACACTAAGATATGTCCACACTAAAGAAGAAATCTCAGAGTATTTTATAAGTTACAGATTGGGGACTTTCAGGGGTTTCTTATTCTTTACGACATTTAAGACACCGTGATACATTTTATAATAATGCATAAAAGACTATAAAAGTTGGTACTTGACAGCCAAGAGCATTCATTAATGCCTTCTTTGAGATCGTGGTATTAGGTTAATAGCATGCATAATCTGGATGTGCAAACACATGCTACTAATACGTAACAATCCATCTTGAACTAAGTGTATGTTTTTCTTGTAAAAATTCAGAAGCAAATACATTTGACCAAAAAAACTTCCCAGTTCTTTGTAAGTGGACATGTGGATGCAATCCCATTATTTCCTGCTTACAGAACCTTCCAGGGCAGTTGTGCCTGTAGGATGCTGGAACCTCCCAAACATTTCCTGTAGTAATCTCAATTAATTTGTCTGAGATGAGGAAGAGCTCTAGATTTATCCAGTCTTGTGGATAAGAAGAGGGTCCCATTTTTGTGGTACCTCTAGTACGGAAGCCCACATCCTCCTACTGGCAGACTGCTATCCTGGCTGTGACAGCATCAGTCTGTAAATTGAAAATGCCAAGAAAATGTGTGGAAGTTGGACTGGGTGCCCAGTGCCTCAGATAAGTCCCTAATGATTAGACATGAACAAAGCTTTATCTAGCAGCAGACAAGAAAACTCCCACCACCTTAGCCTAAGCAAATCTTCTTAATGTCTTGCTACAGAAACACCGTGGGGGTGGGGGACAGGCAGCTCTTGGGCACCCAGCACTAGTTTCTATAATGTCACACATTTCTCCAAAAAGCCTCCAGATCTTAGGCATGAATCCTACTGTGCTGGCAGTGAAACTTCCTAGGAAGCTGCTGCAATTCTGCAGGCTGCTAAGCCAGTCTTTCAGCTCACACTACATTGCAATTATCATCAAATAGCTGAGCAAGGAGATGAAGTGAGGCTTGAATAACTGTGAGTTCAGTGGCTCTTGGAACAGGAGGTAAGACTCTAATGAGATTATGTTTTCTGATCAAATGAGATGGTCCCTGTAAGGTAATTTAAAAGGAGGAAGTATGTGAAGACAGACAGTTTGACAAGGTACAGCATAATTAAATACTTACAGTACTCAGGCCATCTGAAATACTGACAATAACTTCAATCTCATCTTCCTTCTGCAAATGAAGAAAATTCTTTTGTTAGAGAGATGGTGTTTGTTCTGACTGGGAATGGGATTGCAGATTTAAATATGTCTGGGCAGGCAGATGAAAGTAACAATTAGTGCCACAAAGCAATCCTAGCAGAGGCCAGGAAGAGCCTTCAGAAGCTCCAGCCACAGGTTCCTTGAACCTTCTGTGGCTACTGTCTGGAGATGGTTCCCTGGTAATTCCTGTTGCTTCTTGAAGTGGTAGTAAAAATCAGTCAGCTTTCTCAAGAAATGTTCCCTAAAAGGTTTGGTTCAAAATTCTTCTGTTTCAGTATACAGAATTTTAAAGGGTTTACCAAATATGTCTAAGCTTCCCTGTGAGGAGATATGAAGGGTTCAGTGCCTGTGTTCCCAGAATAAGGCTGCCTCTAGGCTTCTATTGCTGGGAACATCTTTAACCAACATGGTTACGTTGGCTAAAGGGCTATGACGTACTAGAGGAATGTCCTGGAACACTGCTTACACAAATCTCTACTTCTTCCTAATGAAAGGAAAGTCCCCTGTCTGAGGATTTGACAACTGTAGCTGCCCCTAAGCTCTCGATGGGGTGTGGGTGGGGGAAGATAGAAATAAAGAATAAACTTCTCTTTTGACAAAAGCTAGACAGACAGCAGCTGAAAAATTTGATAGCAATGTTAGTGACACAGTCAGCTGGAATGCAACAGGATGAGTGAAGTATAACGTCTTAGAATTGCAAAGTATATTACGTGCTTCAGGGGCAAATAAACTGGCATTGTCCCTCAAAGCCTCAGATCAAATTAAATGGAAAGAAATTCCACCAACACCTGGAGTGGTGCCGTTTGATTGTACCTCTCTGTCAAGCTCCTCGATCAGAGTAACATTTCCAAGATTCTTGTCAACAGAAAAGTAGCGTCTTGATCCGGCTTCATAGGTCAGATCATATGTCACGGGATCTCCTTCTGGATCAGTGCCATTCAGAGTGTACACATGGGTACCTGAAAAATTGATATTCAACATCATTTCCCTGTGGTTACTTCAATCAGTGAGCATTTCACTGGTCTTTGCCTTAGGAACTTGGCTACACTGCAGCAGGCAAAGGTTTTGTCAGTCAAACCCACTTACTGGGAAGTACGGATAAGCAGACAGTTCAATAGTCCTGATGGTAACTTTTCAGCCAGCTGGTGAAATCAAGTTTCTCAGTGCTGGTTTCTGTCACTCCAGGCCCTTTCCTGTGGAGCTGCACCCAGGTCAATACTGTTCATATCCAAAGGTTTACAGAGGTGACAAGCTCTTGACCAGCTCCCAGCCCAGATTAGCCAGAAGTGATGCTGTTGTACGACTGGGTGACAATCTCAGCAGTACCAAAAGGTTCTTTGTGGGAACAACAGGACTGCAAACAAGCAAGCAGAGAACCTGGCAATCTCCCTTCAGGAAGAGCTCCTGCAGGACTGGACCCAAGCTCTGGAACTGAGGAGGTGCAAGGACATTTTCATACCTTCTCACTTTCAGAATTAATTGATGCAAAAGTCTTCTTTCCTAATTCATTCCCACTCATTAGCTCTCTCTCATTAAATTTTTTACTTGACACACCCACTCATGCTCATACCAATTAATAAATTTTTCAAACTCATCAATGTATTTCCTTCAGAAGCTGGAGAAAGAGATTGTTATTTCTATTTTTAAACATTGAGAAGTTGGTGCCAGCTTTTCCAGTAAACTGACTCTGTGTATTATAAATGATAATTCCTGGGGGAATTATAACACCCATGTTTTCAAAGCATGGTGAGAGTGTTTACAGTATTATTTTTTAAAACTTACATGTCAGTCATTCTACTGTGCTTTAATACCTTAATCCAAATAACTTCAAGCAGTTTACAAACTCCAGTTAACTGAGCCTTAAAAAAATAAAACCACCGTTGTTGTTTCCTTCCAATCTGCTGTACCTTGGGTAAGCTACCCTAGACAGTCAAGTTGCAGTGGTTAAGCACAGAAGCTGTGCTTTACATCTAACAAAGTCCTCTGCACTGGAAATACTGTAGCCAAGCAACTCACTGGTTACTAGCGAGTTTTGCTCCTGCATGCAACCCAAATTCATGCAAACCATAAATTCTTCATGCTAAGAAAGTTAGCATAAAGTTAAGGAAGAACACTAAGACTCTCAGTTTTGAACTACTCTGGCCCTGATTTTGAGAGATTTTTAATTCAGTACTCAAAAGTGGTTGTCTTTTTCTCATGCCCTCTCTTTAGTGGCAGAGATCACTGGCCAGATCTGTAAGTTTGTGTTTAATTCTAGAGCTTTGCCCACACCACTGACAGGTGAGCTTCTCCAAGGCTTCCTCAGTTCTGCAAGGCAACCTTTTGGACCTCATTTGCTTCTTCCTTGCCATGCAAACTGTGAAGCTTCTCGGGGGGGCTTAATGGACACGCAATATCCAGCCATCAGTGGCGATATTTGGAAGGCATGGCTGTCTTCCTGTCAAAGCAAGAGATTATACCAAACCATGTGGAATCTGTGCTCACTTAAAAGCAAACCCTCTTATGATAATTACCAGGGCAATATTTGGGCAAATTTGTACTGAAAAATATTCCCATGCAAAAACCAATGCACCCTCAGGATCACAAGAGACCCTGTTACGAGCTGGTTCAGCCAGCCAACAAATTAATCAAGACTTGCAAAACAGTTCACAAAACTACAAAACATTTTCCACATTTTTCTTGTACTTCTCACACAAAACAGAGTAGAAAATAACAACATATCTGGAACTGTGATCCCTGAAAATGATTAGGAAAAGACAATGAGCAGCATGATGAGACACTTCTGACTATAACAACTCTAAATACAAGGCAATGAAAGGAGAGGAATTAAATGTGACTGATACGGAATAGTATCTTGAAAGGACACCTGCTTCCTGATACAACTATCCATAAAAGAGACAGAAATTTGAAAACTCTTGAGGGTTCTGCAGCACCAGCACTGACTCATTTATTCTTGTTTTTCAAAAGCTTTGTCTTAATATCACAGCTGGGTCCAATTGGAGAATTAAGGTGTCAATTGCCAGCATCTCACTGATATCCTTATAAATACAGTGCTTTTCTGCAGCCTTTTTTTGGTCATTAGTTGTCTCTAGCTCCTAGTTGCTTTTCTGCCCTTCTTACTAACTTTTCCTGTCCCTTGCACCTGACATACTGCTGGCTGTCCTGCCTGTTTCAAGCTTGCATGGATATCTGCAGAAGCTGCTGAGCAGTGCTCTCTGTGCCATGGAGAAACAGGATGGACACCACATCTGGGCTCCCATGGAGCCTGAGAGCAACCACCAGGCACAAGGTGCCTGCTGTGGCTGCCCTGAATACCAACACTGGTAGTACATGAATGTACCACTCAGGGGGCACAGGGCTGGAGAAAAACAGGCTGGAAAAGTTTATGTGAACCCACTTGAATCTGGGCTTGTTCTTTCAATCTCACAGTTTCCCTTCCTACATTTTCTTAGAATTTTCTTATAAGGAAGACTGGAGCTTTCTTGCTGCTAAATGTGAGAAGAAACATTGGTATTGGTACAGACTGAGATTACTGAGCTTTCTGAGCAAGTAATGATGGACTTCATTGATCTTTACACTGGACTGTTTGCTTTTTAGCTAAAGCTGATACTTCTTTTTTCATAATACAGAACACTTGCATGCCTTTTAAATTAGATTGTGGATCAAAATTTATTTTCTAACTCATTATAATTCCTTATTTTTTCCAAATTGTAATTTCACTGCACAGTACTCTTCATATCATTAACACCCCCGGGAACACTTCTCAGCACAGTGTTAATGCCAATTAAAAATCTGTTCTCAGTGTGCTGCCTCTACTTGCTGAAAAGGAAACAAATTAAAAAGACAGCTAAAATCTTATCAGAGGATACCAAGTAAACAACCTCTCCTTGTCATAAAAATCTGGGAATGGAAGAGTCTTTACTTGAGGATATGGCAAATGCCATAGTTAGAAGAGCTGGATACTCTGAGCACCCAGGGGATGATGCAGCAGGCTGGGACAGGGGAGTCCTGGGGAGCTACTTGCTGCTTCCTGCTATGGCTTCCTCCCAGCCTTTTTCACTCGGTTTTCCTATTCCATCTTAAAAGTCATTTGCTGTCTGCTCTGCCACTTGGGCTGAATGGCTGTCTCATGATGCTGTTGCTCCATTTTACTTCATTTTTGACTCAAATTTAATCACAGCCAGTCTCTGCCCTGGGCTCTGGGGCTGGTTTTGCTTTCTCATTGAAGACATGCTCTCCCTCTGTCCTGTGCAATGCTCAGCAATCAGATCCCTTCCCTGTCAGTTAAACCAGCCAAGCACAATTTGGATTCATGCTCAGTCCCGCCATTGTCCTTTGCCACAACACCTGACATCTGTTAACAAGATGCTGAGAGGGCGATGCATGGCCAAGCTCCCAGGACAAGACCCCTCTGTCCCTAATGTCCCAGCAAATCCCACCTTGCCCAGGGTCACATGCCTGCTCTCCACCTGTCTCAGCCCAGGGCCCATTTCCCCAGCAGAAAAGGAGAAGGACAGTTAACACAAAGCCTACAGATGGCTGTTTTCACTCTCCGCTCACCCCAGGCACAGGGGAGCTCAGGCTCCTGGAGGACAAGGACCACGCACACCATGATTTCCCCAAAGCCAGCTCCTTTCCCATCCACTGCCAGCTACTGCTCCTTCCGGACCATGCCTAGGCAACTCCTGTTCCCTCCCTGCACCCTGGTGCACCAGCTGGCTGGCAGAGCAGAGACATGGCAGCACTAGCAGCCCAAAAGCCACGGCTGCTACGGCAGCAGCCGAAACAAGCCCTGCAGCTGCCAGTGCCTGTCGTGCAGAGAGGGGATAAGGCAGCAAGTGCTCAGCACGGGGCCTGGACCATCACCCCATGGACAGTAGCAATATGTCCCTGCAGTACCCACAGCAACCAACTCCAAAGAGAAGCCATCTGAGTGCAATTTTCTGATGTGTCTGGAGTTTCTGTCAGAAGAATTAAAACAAAACTGAAAGCTGTAACACCTGTGAGTCCTCAGATCATCTCTGTGCAGTGCTTGGCTTTGCAGGGGGCTTTGTCCTGTGCACTGCTGGCACTGCTGCAGGGCTGCAGAAGGCAGGCTGTGTTTAACACTTCTGCTCTGGTAGCTCCCAGCTTTCCTAGAGGTGGACCAGGGTGACAGAAACAAGGAAAGAATGATAGGAACCACAGGCAACAAGAAGGCTATCCACAGTCAGCTGTGAATGATGGGAAGAAATGAGACCAGGAGCGTGTTGGAACAGGGGAAGCTTGAAGGATGGAGGGATCGGAAGGGATCAGTCACCCAGTGGTGGGTAGCTGGCAGCTGTAGCTTTGATCAAAGAATTGCCATTGCAAACTGGCTTTTAATGGGAGGAGTGCCTACTTGGAAGCAAGGGAAAAAACAGAGAGGAAAACGCAAGGATGAGTCATGCAGAGATCTCCAGATGTTTGGGCTTTGAGAGAGTAATGAACTTAGGCCTTCTGAGTGTGCTTCAATCCTCTGCTCTGCAGCTGCTCCCAGCCCCACTCTGTCCCCACTATGAGGCTTAAAGAGATTAGGAGATGAGATGAAACAAACAACCTGAAATAGCATCCCACTCCTGCCTTAAGACCTTGATTAGGAGCACACGCACATTTTGTATGTACACAGGCAAAGAGCTAATTACCCACCTGCCCTGCCAAACCACAAACCCCAACTGCTATTTCAGTTTATAACTTGTCCTGTTCTTAAATCTGGCATTGAGGGGCTGCTGTTCTGGTCCCTCTTACCTTGAGGGGTCTCATGCTCTGCAGCAATAAATAGGATCTGGGCATCTGTAGATACTTTCAAGCATTCACACAGAAATAGTATTTGCTGGTTTTATGATAACTTCTGGCACAATGTACACAACTTGGTAGACAAGTTACAACTATCTGTAAATAAGCAAAACTGGACAAGGGAAAAGAAGGTCATGTTAAGGATGATATCTGAATGGTAACGAATTTGGTGTGTTCACACAGCTGAAGCACTGAAATTTCTCCTTCTACAGCCACACAGAGAACCCATCATCTCCTTTCAGTGTTGCCAAATGTTGCATGTCCCTTGCCTACAGATGCCTGGGAATATAACTAACACATAATACTTTGCCAACCACTTGCAATCTCAGCAGGGCCAAAGACTGTAAAATTTCTGAAGGTTTATTAAAGCTGCTGTCCGTGGCATTGCACAGATCAAACACCAGCTGCTGCCAAGAAAAGCACCCTGCCCATGACTCCAAACTTTATGTAAGGACAGGGAAGACCTAATAGCAACCTGCCCATTTTTGCAGCACATAAACCTGAGTGAAGCCATCCCGAATCAAACACATGGAAGTTTTAATTCCCCTGTTCTGTCACTGATCACTCTGCTCAACCTGAGACAACTGCTGAAGTGTGGATGCTTGGGACTGCACATGGACATGGGAGACCAGGCTCCTTCTCCTGCTTCTGGAGGAGATCAGAGCAAGTGATGAAGAACAATAGCCTTGTCTGCAGTGCAACATCCATCACTGGGGCCACAGAAAAGGGCCAGCCCGATGGCCATTCAGCACTGAGCTCTGGCACAAAGCTCTTGCTGTGGTCTGATGGCAACTTTGGTCGTATTGCCCTGTATGAAGCTGAAAGCACATCCAGCACTGCAGCACTGAAGTGTCAGTGCTGTTTGTGCCCTTCTCTGTGAGTCTCTCTGCCAAAACCTCCCCAAGGAGTGGCTGTGCTGACATGGGCAGCAGCAGTTTGCATTAAGCAAATCCCAAGCAACCACATTCCAATGGAACTTCCAAAAGTGCTTTCAGAAGAGAGGACCTTGCAGCACTTATAGCTGTTTGTCAAGGTCTTCTGGGAATTAGCCCAAAGGACCACTTGCAGGGGTGTGACAAAGCAACCACATTTGGATCTCTCAAAAGTAACTTATCTCTCTTTCCCAAGGGTTTCTACAGGTCTTTTGGAGCTTTCAGAGAAGCTGCTTCTCTCCAGTCTTTTAGAGCACATTTATACATCAAATTAGAAGTACAAGCCAGCCAATTTAAACACATGTGAGCATATTCTGGATGAAGCTAGTAGACAGGAGGAACAGCAGCACTCAAGACAGAGCAGCCTGAGCTTTATCACTGCTGCAAGCAAAGCACAAACTCTCCAGAGACCTCTGTGTATTTAGTCTGGTTGCTAATGTTACAAAAGCATGTACAGAAGCCAGTCACATATATCTCATTATTCTTACTTGGGCTAATTAGGAGAGCACTGACACAGGCTCTGATCCCTCACACTGCTGTTTTGCTGTTGAGGCACACTGTCTTTTTTTGGCTGCTGGAGCACCAGATCAGATGCAGTGGAAATTACTGCTGTACTTCACTGCTGCAGGGAGTGCTGTCATCTGCGAGACCATGTGGTGCTGCAGTCCTGACAGGAAGGACATTTTTGCCCATGTTGTGGCTCTGTGCCATCTGTAGCTCCTCATCCCCACTGGAGGCTCCCAGTGGTAGCAGGGAGAGGCCGATGCTCTGTAAATATCTGCAGGCTGGCACCACCCCAGGGAGGGGTAGTTGGATGGCAAGCAAGTTGCACTGCCTGCAGGAGCTGGCAAGCACCACCCCAAACAAACTGAGTTGGGGTCCCATTTTGTGGCTGTCCGGCATTACAAGCCTCTTCTACACTTGGACAAGCGATTCCACTAGTTAATCTAACACCAGCAATCAGCAGAACCGTAGGGATTGCCAAGACTGAACTAAGTGTGGTTTCCATGAGAATCCAGGCAGGAGAACAGCAAAAATTGCAGCTCCTTCGTCTGCCTCCAGCTTTTGCAAGTGCCACTATGTTACTACATTACCGTTGGCCTTCAAGCTGAGGTTTCCACTTAAGCTTGACCAAGCTTATAGCAAATTCCTGCTGCATCAAAAGCAAGCTCCCTTTAAGTTTGTCGTTGAGCTGTGCCACTTCTACTCTGTGTGCTGCCTTCTCCCCCTCCTCAAGCTGAGCAGCTAAAGGAGAATTTGCTGTTTCCAAATACCCCTCTCCCCACCCTCTAGCGTGGTCTCAGATGACACTAACACCACCAGGTCAGAAATGGAGACTTTGAGCAAAGCCAGGCAGCTGCTTCCCAGAGCAGAGTCACCTTGGTCTGCTTTAGGAAGGCGTGGGTGGCAATGTCAGGCTTTCAGAGCAGGCTGCGCCCTCTGATCCCTCCCTCATCCTGGCCTTCACCAGCTGCCCAAGCCCTGGGAGGGGGTGTTTAGGTGCACCCCCTGTGCTGCCATATCTCTCCTCTCTGCATGAAGCACAAGTAAAGGGGTGCTCTGGTACCCAGTTTGCATTAACTAAATATTTTTCTGATTTAGCCTGTGAAAGCTACAGACAAACAGTAGAAAATAAAATCTCAGTGCAAAGTTTGAAGAAAAGGTGATGTTCATCACTTAATACATATTTTATATAATTATTTAGCTGTTAGGAGATTATTTTTTCCCCCACAGAAAATATTGATTATAAATCACCTTTTGTTCTTATTTAAATTTTCTTAGTGCAACTACAGTTAGAAGAAGCATAAAGAGATCTGCTTAAAAGTGCTGAAATCTGAAAACTCTGTCAGTTTTTGAATTTTCAATAAAAGAAAACTAAACCTTTTTAAAAACCATCAGTTATTTATACAAAGCAATTTTCACTGCAAGTGGAAACGCTTTCTACCATTTGTACGTAAATGTGCAAAATGTGTTTAAAGAAAATCATGCCTCTTACTTTTCAATGTACAGCTTGCTTTTATCAAGGCTGATAAAATTATGATCAACTAGGCTTTCTTCTCATAAGCATTTACAGAATTGGTAAGAAGCCTCTCACCATGAGTTTATTTCTGACCCCAAAGGTCTGTGCTCTGAAGCTGTGAATAGATTGGTGGACCAAAAAAACGGGAGCTAGAATTCAGGTTTTAAATTGCAGCTACAATTCAAACATGTCATTTTAAGTTGAGACCAATTAGAAGCTTGAGAGAAAAGCCTGTAAGACCACAATATATAACAACAACCTACAAGAAAATATATATGTTAATCGTAAGAGTAAGCAACTCCAGCTTCACAGTTTAAACACACAAATTTTGATACTGACCAACAGGCGTGTCCTCCGAAAGGCTGAGAAGTGCCATGTTCCCGTTTGTGCTTCTGGCTCCATTATCAAAGAAATAGGGGGCATAATTTGCCTGAACTGCAATGAAAACAGAACAGAAGCGAAACAAAAGCATTTTGTAGGTGGTAGTTATTTGGCTGGCTCAGTTACCTGACTCTCAGTAAACAAGAGCTGTTTTGGGAATATTGTGAGTGCATAACACACCCAGTTGCTGCAATGGACTTTCAGAATTATATCTGTATGGATATTTTAAATAAAATTACTTCTACATGCCACTGTGCCAGTATTCACACAGCAGGAAATAGAGTATATAAAAAACCTCTAAACCAACAGAAACAAAACAAGTAGCAGGGTCTCCTTAAAAAAATCTCAACCAGTTCCAGACAGCTTCACTGAAAAATTAACCTTTGCAGCTTGCAATGATGGAACACCTCTCCCCTATTCTACACATACAGGTCTGAAACTTTCCCAGTGCCTCAGTACCTTACCCAGTATTCTTACCCAGTGTTCTAAGCACATCCTGCCTTAAAATTATGCCTACTACATGAGCAATTAGCCATAATTAAATAGTTACTTACTTGCTGCCAGACAACAGCAAAGTTTTAAAAAAAAAAACAAAACAAGAAACAACAAATTAGTTGTCATTCTACTGACTGACTGTTAGAGATTCAAAATAGCCCATTTGAAACAAAACTGTAAGTATAAAAACACAGAGGGTAACATTTGCACAAGGACCAATTGCCAAAAAAAATATTTCAGAACAACATTACCGCATCAGTAAGGATAACTACAGGATTTAAGGTTATGCTTGTATTCTCCTATATTTTTACTTAACAAAGTGTTTGTTGTACTCACCCAGGCAAATATGCACCAAACTGAGAAATAAGGAGGGGGTGAAATGCCTTACATGCTTCATCCCACTGAAGAAAGAGCCAACTTCTGTGTTTTAAGAGCTTGTTTTTTGGTTTTTTGTTCTTTTGTTTTTTCTCTCTGAAATGTCCAGGAAAGTGCCCTTCAGACTGATGTAGCAGAGAAACGTGGAAGAGGCAGTAACAGATGCTAAGATGTTAAGCGGATGACACATCTTAATTTCTGAGGAATTTAAAGAAGCTCCTTCCTACCACCTAATTAGACCAATTACTTTGCAGGGAGCTGTGGGACTCATCTCTGAGACAAGATTTGGAGGAATCAGTGTAACTCTCATGTTTTGCTGTTGGTACTGTATTTGTGCTGTCCAAACACACAAGTCAGGGAAAAGGTAAAGTAGAAATTTGTTTTCTTTCTGAATTCTATCTTTAATTCTCTAAGCCAGTTCTCTATTTTTGAGAGCTAAAAGAAGTTTATTTTTATTTTAGCTTTGGTAGTCTTGAAAAACTACAATAGAAGAAAATCTAATATTAGCAAAAGCAATAGAAATGACTGTTATCATTTTAAAGGAAACACGATAGCAAAAAAAATTACACAACATTGCAGATTAAAAATGCAGAAGTCAAAATGTTCTCTTTATGATTTGGCCTGATCATTTAATTCTTAAACGGCATGAATTGCTGAAAACATCTTTTGCTTTCAGCAGGCAATTTTCAACATACTAAAAAGTGTGTTTAACCATCAACACATTGAACAAGTTAACAGAGTGGCTTTTTCTAATTGCTTGTTTTGACATACAGAAGGTGTTTGCACTAACTTAAAATATATATCATGCAATATAAAAATCAGCCACTCTGGGAGGAAGGTCACAGATAAACCTTCTTGAAAGGAGCTGCATCAGTGACACAATGTGACTCAAGGACGCTTGTGGTCCCTTCCAGCTCAGACGACTCTGTGACTGTGTGAATCTCGAGTACTTGGCTGCCCAGCACGGAGATGTTTACATTGGAGTTGAGCTGTTTAAACCTGACCTGCGGCAAGGCACTTGCCCTTTAAGGATGTGTTAATGGAGTTTTCCGGGTTATTTAATTAATAGCCAGAGTGAAAGAAATGCCTAAGAAATTAATCAGTCAAAGAGTTCCCCATCGCAGTGCTTTAAAAAGTGGCAGAAGGTGCACATGCTGCTTGACAGTGACCCTTGTCACTGGTGCTGGCCAGGGGAGGTGGGCACATGTAATGGAGACACTGAAAGCAACTGCAGAGCCTGGAAACAGCTTCATGCAGGGCAACAGTGGAGGACTTCGACTGCCTCAGTCATCCACATGTTTTACCACTGTTTCCTAAAGTTTCAGACGGGAGCAGGTCGTTGTTTCCTAGCATAACCCCACAGACAGAGTCTCCCCTCCCATTCCTGGCCTGCAAGGTGCAGAACTGAAGATAAGCGGCACTCCTGGGATAGCTTCCATCACTCAGGAAGGGGAGGGATAGGCTGGGCAGTTCGTTTATATTTTTCCTACAGAGAGAGAGCTGACAGATCTTCTCACACATTTATAGTGTACCTTACCCTGACTTTGGCAGGGGGAACAAATGATGGAGGGGGCCGTGGGAGAGGCCTTTGCTGCAGACACAGTGCTGTGCTGCTGCCATGCTGTGGACAGGGCTTGTGTGCACCTGCAGATGCCCTGGGATCTGCAGTGCTGCTGGAAGGACACCTCTGCCTGCAGGACAAATCAACTGCAAGGCTCCCAAAAGGAGAAAAGCAAAACTCTCGGGCCAGCATTAACAAAACTCAGCACCCATAAGGGAACTTGCCAGAGAATGGTCCAGAGAGCAAAAGGCTGAAAAAGGCTGCAAATGGACCACACAAATTAATGAAGACTGGGTTCACTGGTGACTAACAAATGTGATGACACAGATGCAAACCCTGGTTCAGTACAGCACTACATTACCACCTGCCAGAAGCTTGGAAGTTAAACCAGGGGAAGGCTCTTTGTCATCTTGATATCTTTGTAACCATCTCCTGTGGGATCAGACCCTTGTTCTGACTCTTTATGACTATTCCTGTAAAGCACTATTTACAAAAGCTCCATTTTGAACCAATCTGTGACAGCAGCAGTGGCCTATAAAGCTCAGGGAAACCTGCAGCAGACAACTATGAAAAGCAAATTTATTTTTAGTGCATTTAAATTTATGATATGGGGATCCAAAGCTGAAAATTGTGTGGGAGCAGATACACATATAGAATATGGATATAAATTTAGTCCCTGTTGCAAATTTAATCATCCCACCTCTGTCAAAAGTAGTATTAAACCACTGATAAAATCACAGAAATAGACCTGCATGGTGCCCAGAAGAAAATATAAATAGCAACTAAATGTCCTCTCATCTGCCTCCTCAATCCAGAACTAAAAACATGCTTTTTTTCTACAGAGTATTTTCCTAGAACAAGTGATGGAGAGTTCTTGTCAAAGTTAATAGCTGTCTGTTCCCCTGGTTGCATCCCCTGGGGATCTGAATCTCTAGGGCCTGCATCTCCAAGGAAGCAAAATGTCTCCCTCCTGAATTTCAATGAATTTGAGCTCTTAATCCCCTTACAGTTTGAAAATTAATGCTAGCTAATATGTGTCTATGCACAGTCAGATCCATACCTAACACAGCAATATTTGACAGAGTATTTTTCTGTCAGAAAATATACTTTGACCAAAACCAACACAGCTCATGGATCCAGGCTTATTTTGATGAATTTTCTCTTTTGGAAGAAAAGGGGCAGGAGGGGGTTTCGGGAAAGCAGTGCCTTCTCTCCCAACATTTTTGGGAATGGAAGGATCCCTCTTTCTGCGTAGAAGCAGCTTTCTATTTCATACATATTTAGCATATTGAGTAGCAAGAAACATAAAAGAAGAATGAAATATACCCATCTGATCTCAAATAAACCCCCCTGATCTGAACCAACTGGTTTCCCAGGGTGCTGTTTGTTTACTATTCAGTATGAGAAACATCCAGAAAAGATTCAGTAACTTCAGAACAGAATTTCTGGGATCACTGATTAGCAGTATCTACTGGAGCTTCTTAAACAACCTGAATTTTTATACCACAGAAGTTTAAATGTTGAAGGATGCTACAAAAATGCAGTGAATATTTCTGCAGACTTCCCCCCTTCTGAACACAGCTGGGGTGTGCTGGGGCCAGTGCAGCATGGTTGCAACTGCTGGATTGTGCATTTTGAAGCCCCCTGGGATGCCCTGAGCCCTGGAGGCTTTTCTTCCCCAAGACAAAGCTACTTCCCAATATGAAACTAGATTGTTGCTGGGCACAGAGGCCAGACACAAAACCAGCCACACACAAGGCCCTGCCAGCTCCTGCCTCTGAGAACCTTGGGAATACCTGGGCCCCACCATGTTCACTTTTTTAGCCCTAAACCTTAAGCCTAAGACTAGTAGTCTTCCTTAAGCAAGTATAACTGACAAGAAATGGGCTTTCACCAGGACCAAGAGTTGCACTTTTTCTGTTTACACAGCCCTGAATAAGGGAATTGTGGGCCCTACAAAGACAGCTGTTCTTGAGCCCAATCCCAAAGCACAGCCTCAAATGTTGGCCAGACTAGGACTGGCAGCAGATGCCAACAGAAAATGGCACCTAAACTGCCCCAGGAGCACAGCCCCTCACCCTATACAGCAATGCCACCAGGAGCCCGAGGTGGGGGCGGGAGGAGGCCAGTTCACAGCTGAGGGACTGAGTGCCCTCCTGTGTCACTGGAATCCCAGCTGGCACCTGCTGCCACCCATGCTGGCAGGGGCACTGACTGAGCTGACACGGAGAGAAATTACTCTTGTGCCATCATGGGTGGCCCTTCCACCTCAGGATGATCACAGTAGAGCTGCCGACCTGGGGAATGCCTGCTTGGCATATAAATGGGAGGTTTTCATGAGTTGCACTTCAGTAAGTTTTTGGATACTTACATGCATTTGCAATTTAAAAATAGCGAGAAAAATAAAATGAAAGAAACAGCACATATTATTTTCGGCTGTCCTGCTTTGCTTTTTAATAACTATGTACTGTTTTCAGATTTTATGTTTCTGTTTCCTCTGTTCTAGGTCCTGGACAGTACTGATAAGTAATAAAGTTCACACTCATATAACAACAGTTCAAGCTACGTTTTTTATATGCTTGTCCTCGAATTCTGGGTGTATATGACATTAGGCATTGCCTTGGAGGGGAGTATTCAGCATTTTTTGTGTGCACACTTGTGCGTGTAAATAAATTCAACATGAAAAGTGCTACACACTTTATATAAACCTCAACATGTGCAGAAAGACACCAAATCACACTCTGGCCTTCTCTTTGTAAATCACATGCTAAGAGGGGCTGCGGGAGTTACCAGTGATACCTGGGGGCATTATACACAGCACAGTTCACTCAGAATTCCTCATGCAATTCCTTGAAGGAGAGAAGTGGAGCCTCAGTCAAATTTCTCAAATTTCTCCCATTCTCACATCTTTGAAAGTGATTGGGAAGTTCTTTTTTAGCTTGAAAACAAAGGAAGGGGAGCAGGATGGAGCTGTGACGTACACCATTGGTAAGACAGACACCCTAACAGCCCTGGCCCCAGCTGGGCTGTCCCTTGCACACCGAAGGGTCAGTTCCGTAGCAAGTCCCACAGCCTGGTGTGAGCAAGGATTGTCCAAGCTGATCTCCAAACACCTTAAGGGCAGCAGGACATGCTGAGGTAAGGGAAATGTAAGATCACAGTTGTTGCCTGGGTGTTTGCTCCCTGACTGGCACCTGGGAGGGGTCACAGCACTCTTGTTTCACCAGAGCTGAGGCACAGTTAAACACACACATAAACACAGCTCCTACCCCAAACCAAACCCTCTTCCCTGTCCACACTCCATCATTCCTCCCCCTCAAAATCTCCCTGCAAAGGACTGAGAAATGACTTGTACTGGGGCATATCATCACTCTCCACCAATTTCCATTAACACAGAATACAGGTGACGCCGGAAATCCAGGAACAACTGTTGATGACATTTCAGATGACTGGTTTTGGTGGTGAAGAATTTTACACGACCTAGATTTTACATTTTCATAGCACAGCACCATCCCTTCTGTCTGGTTGCCGGGAGAAACTACAGAAACTGGGGAATCTGCAAGAACCTGGGCCAGTTTGTTGGCAGGAGAGAAAAGACTAAAGTCCCTCAGAAGTCTTCAACGTCCATCTCTACATTTTGAATTACCAGTTATAGGAGAGAAACAGACTTGCAATACCATTGCTCAGTAGGAACTACAAAAGGGTATCAGTCTATGTTTTGGTGGTTAAATCTCATCAGAGACTTGTGCTTGAGTCCACGTGCTTGGCCATGATCACCAAACTCTGATCCTCCCTGTTGCCAGACCAAATATGCCACCTCCTAAATGAGAGTTCATGTATCTCTCCACAGCCCACTCTCATCACCTGGGCTATGCAAATTTGTTAAAATGACATGGAATTTTTGGTAGTCGTGACAGATTAAAATGCAAATCAATAAACACCTGTTTCTCCCTCTCACTGTTATTCTCTTGTTATTAATTGAATGAATTTAACATTCTAAAAGGAAAATGAGCTCATTGTTACAGTTCTGACACATGGGGTCTAAGTTCAGTTTTCATATCTAGCACAGACAGTCTATAAATAATCAGCCCAGGATAATTAAATTCACATAAAAGTAATCAAAAGATCATGATGTGATCATTAGTGATCTTGGTTAAATTTATAAACCTCTCTTAGCTCAGTAATTCCAGGCAGAAAGTGACACTGTACTGTTTGGTTTAAGGAATTTAATGAACAACATGATTTGTAACTCAGCTGTCTACATATCCTTTTTTATATTGTAACTCCACGAAGCAGCCATGCTAAACCTCAGCAGTGTGCAGGAGAATGGTGAAACCTGGGTAGAAACATAGAGTGGTTTGTGTTGAAAGGAACCTTTAAAGCTCCTCTAGTCCAAACCCCTGCAATGAGCAGGGACGTCTTCAACTAGATCAGATTGCTCCTGAATGTTTTCAGCGTCAGGGCATTTACAGTTTCTCAGAGCAGCCTGTGCCAGTATTTCACCACCCTCATCAGAAAAAATTTAGTCTGATAAAACACATGGCATGAAAAAGACTTTGTAACTCAACTGATTCAAGAAGATACACCTACAAAGCAGAAGAAGGAAAACATTCCCCATTCATGGAAAGGAAAACCAAGATTTAGAGAGGTGACTACAAGCATTACATCAACTCGAACCCCTTGGATTTGAACCCTCCCTGTTTTGGATAACAAGAACAGAAATACTCAGCCATGATGTCCTTATCTCCAAAGGTATTAAGAAATTACAATGTCAGGAAAACAGAGGGAGAGCAGACACCAAATATCTAGTAATTTTAGCATTTCCACAGTGACTTTAAAACAGACAACAAAGTGCTTTCCAAACAAAATGTGGTGGGCATTTTTCCCACACAGGTAAAGAGGTGGTACTTTCATCTCATCAGAAAAAAATGCGAGTCTACACACCAAAAATCTCAGAGCATTTTCCAGCATGATTTAACCATGAGTTATTGTCATTCACTGTGGGTGGCAGCAGAGGTTTGGGGAATTCCTGGGAAAAAGAAGTAACTTCATCTCAGATACAGCTTCTCCCGGTTTTAGTGTGCCAAAAAGTGTTTTATAGCATTTGCAAAAAAGGTGCTGCAGGTAACTGAGAAAAGGGGAACATTTTCTGCACCTGCTAAGTAATTAAAGTTCCTGCTATCCATTTTACTAGCTTAGAGGCTTTTAAAGACCACTGCAAAATCCATTTACAATTCAGTAACTTTACTTCTCTGGAAGCTGTGAGTCGCTCTCCTCGTTTTCTTTTGACAGGGATAGAAAATGAACAAATAGTCCTTAGAATATCCAGGTATATTTAGATAGCCTGCATTCACTTCAGCAGCATGATCTGTGATGGATGTGATGCTGTGAAGCATGACACAGATCTGTGTGAAGGATGCCATTTAACAGCAGACAGGCAGTCCAAATTATTCATGGAAGAACTAGTATTGTTCATTGTTTTGTCTGTAAAAATTATACATATAACTCAGAGTTGGTGTGTGAATAATGAATAAATCAAGACTTTATCATTTACTCAGTGTGGCTGAGAAAAATAACAAGACTTGTTTAGGCAGAGCAAAGAAACACTTGAGTTCTGCCCATGAATCTCCTGGCTGGTGTGCATGCTGTGGACATTCCTGTGTGGATGTTCTGCTTACAAGTCTAACATGGCTTGTTGAACCAGGGGATGTATGAAACTTAGACATGCTCCTTGCACTGCCATGTCTAACCAAAGGCAGCTGTTCAGCAGAGGAATGGCAAGAATGCAAGGACTACAGGTGAACTAAAGCCCTCGCTAGAGATCAGCTCTGGACCACAGCAGCGCTTTGCCACAGGGGCTGATGCAGCCCCTGGATTTAATCAGGTAAATGTATGACACTGTGACTGCAGGCGGCTCTTTCTGTGACCTCTCTTGGGAATACAGGGGTGTGCTTTAAACCATTCTCAAAAGGGAATCCCACAGCTCAGCAACTCACACTGGACTAAATGACGAGGTACTTACCTTGTTAGGATATGGAGATCCAACTGGCCAGGGCATACCTCAGCCTTTCCCTTGGATTGCAAGGTCCAGAGGAAACCCAAGTATCCAGGCAACCTTACACCAAAGCAGTGCTTGTCCTTAACCTAGAAGACAAGGTATGTGTCAACAAATTTTCTATTACAAGAACATTACATACTCAGCTTTGAAGGAATATACTTCACCTCCAAAACACATGGGACTATCGCTCTATTCCCACTTATATTTTCCATCAACTACCTACTCTTTGCCTGGAGAGATTTCTAAAATCAATGTGTATATGATGGTTCTCAAATCAAGTAGTTTAACCTGGCTAGAGTCCAAAGATTGTCTTTTCATTCTACTAGCTCTACCTAAGAGCACTGTGCTCTCTCCATCTCCTCCCACACTCTCTAGTACTGTACCTCAAAATGCTGTACTTGCCTTTTTTTTTTTTAAAAAAATCTGTCAATAAGATAAATCAAGAGAACTACATAGCAAGAATCTCAACAATAGATATTAAGTTGAGGAATGAATAAAATATCTGAGAAGAGACTTCTACATCTGCTAACTAAGATTACATGATCCAAAGTTGTTGCAGTGAATGTTGAAATACAAATTAAATGACAGAAAAATCCCTTCTCGTACTGTGGCTTTAAGATGATTATATGGTGCCTTGAAATGGAGATGTTCAAATCCTGTAAGTGTCCTTGGTACAAAATTAATGTCTGAAACAAAAAAAAAGGCAATGCAGCACCATTTTATAACGTATTTTTTGAAAATGTACCCTTCAGTCAGTCTCATGGACAGAAACTCATGGAGACAAATTAATGTAGTTCAGCACTTGAGGAAATTCAGACAGCAGAAGAATTTCTTTGAGATCCCACATAGACAAAGAAGGGGTGGGGGACCATCATGCCAAGAGACAAAATATTAATTTTCTCTTCAGTGAGAACTGACAAGGAGGAATACTTGACATGTTTAGGAACAAAAAGAAGCATGGAAATGATGATGAGGAAGGAAATAGGAAGAGTTGTTCAAGAGACAGGAAAAAGTGCAAAGCACATTTATAATAAAATTATGAAGAGCGGGTTGACTTTACTGCTTAGACTCAAGGATCTGTTTTAAAAACTGCTGAGTCTTGACTTAAATGGAAATTAAAGAGGAGTTCTTTTCAAAGACTATCAAAGGTGGAGCTTATGAGGTTAAGGTCAACACGTACATAGTGCTTTCTCTCCTTTCATCAACCACACACCTGAAGATGTGTGTAGAATAAAGCAGCAGTATTGGTATATATTTAACTGAGTGAAAGGAAAATGCTGAATTGTTTAACCTTGGTACGTTCAAACAACGTCAAGATAAAAGCTCAGTGACAATTGCCATCATTTATTGTACCCCAAGTAATGCAAGTTAACAACTGGAAAGCCAAAAAGAACACGTTAAAGAGGGACTTGAAGACACTGCTACATTATCTCAGCTCTTATAAAATCTTGTTTTCACCCACCTCAGTGTTTCTATGATAGCATTCAGAAACAGATGGACTTCTTCACACCTTTTTTTTCCCCTATGAAAACATCTTCCTTTACAGGCATATTGATCCCTTGGGGAGCAGTCTGTGATGCAAATAGGTTTTAGCGTTGCTTGGTGAACAGGCCACACAACTGGCCCTGACGGGGACACAGGGTTCTGGGACAATGAAAACAGGAAGCTTTGTGTGGTGGACCCACCTGGCAAAGACAGCATTTTCCAGTGCACTTCAGTTTTGGGAGACAATTTGAAGCACATGCTACAGAGATTTGATTTTCAGAGACCAGGCAAGCACCAAAGGGTGCCTCAGGAATATGTCTTTTTGCCCCCTGAGGTTGGCATCAGTGCTGAAGGCCAAACAACATGACAAAACCCAGCAGAAAAGTGCTCTTCTTCACTGACCTAAGCAGCATCTTGCTTGTCAGGTGCTTGAGGGAAACCCTGCTGCTCTTTGGCTTTTGCACTCGGAGATCATAGCCAGAATGCATCCACTGCTGTGGCTGCACCACACTTACCACAAATGGAGGAGCACACACAGTGGAGTTAAAGATTGTACAGGCGCCTGGAGGGCAGTTAACGAACAGGCATTTTTTGTGTTGTGGAACCTGTGAATGCTTGGGCTCCAATGCCTCCTAGACCAGGTGGAAATCATCAGCCCTGAGTACCTGTGCTGTACCAGCAGCTGGGAGCAATCAGCTCTTAATGAACCTCCCAGATGCAGCCTGAGTGTCTGACAGAGGCTGGGCCTGGTACGAGAGCTTCTTGGGAGACCCGAGGTTGTTGTAGCTGTGCCAGGCTGCAGAAACCAGACCGGTCATGTTCATCAGAGGATCACACACAGTGACCTGATTTCTCTGATAACGTGTTCAGAGCCTGACCAGATGGCATTGTGAGTGTAAGGTGCTTATCCTATAGGAAATCTGTCCTTAGCTCCCTTGTGGAGCATCAGCCTGAAAATGTGGAATTAAATCCCTCACAGTTGAAGATATTCACAGTCAGTACATCTGAAACACATGAACAAATGTTGGCACAAAAGTTGAATGACAACAAGAACAAATCCATATCCAGATGCTGAACTTTTCTAGCAGAGATCCCACCACTGAGACATTGAAAACAGAAGTGATTTTTGGGAATTCCTTCTGTGCCCATAGCCCTGTTCTAAGATCAGAAGACAAAGCATGATGGAACAATTATGTGTTCAAAACCAAGGTAGGTTATCCACTGGCTGCTGTAAGTCTTACAATACTGAAGGCTACTGGGAAGCACAGGCATGCATGGATTGGAACCAACACCCTTGCTCCTGCCATTAGGGAGCTCTCTTTGCTCCCCAACAGCAATTAAAAAAATGAGTCCTGCAGAGCAATTAGCTACGGTGAAAATAACTGCTTACATCTAATAATAAGCGGCTGATCTGAGATAAAAAAGGATTGTGTAAGTGGGTTTTCCCCTCAACCTAACAAGAGGGACAAAATAGACAAGCTTTGGATAAATTCCTCTCAGAAAAATCTTCAGTAAAAAGTGCATATGCATCTGACCTATCTCCACCATCTGACAATATTTTCCTAAGGCTATTCACGAGGGAGCAGTTAGCAATAACTTCGGATAAAACAGACTCAGGCAACAGGTCCTCAGACTTGATCCAATGAACGCTGAAGCCACCAGGAGTCTTCTACTCAGTTTTGGCAAGAGTTAGCCATGTATCTACACAGGAAGTATTTATCCTTTTGCTTTTATATTTCAGCGGAGTTTATTATTTGAGATGACATTGTTCATGGAGGATTGTAGTTTTCCTTGGCAAATGGAATCACAAGAAGTTGCCCCTGTAGTCCACACTGTGGATAAAGAGAACTTCTCCACAGCCAAAATCATGAATTCCTTGAGGATACCTGGGCCCTTGCATCCGTTGTGAGCTACACAGTCTAGAGGGCTAAAAAGCCAACATCAAGAACCTGCATTACACCTTTTGGGATAATATATTGTATAAAGAATACATATTTTTAATTCTCCTACTACCCACTTGGAAAAAAAGGGATCCTAAAACTTACCTCTACACCAAAACTCCCTGTCAGCAGGGATCATTTCTCCTGTGCTCCCAACAATTCACAGTCCTAGTGCCAAATAAAACAGACTGATTTGGTGTTAGCTGGTGCTATTAAGCTGTAAACAAAGTGAGGAGCCACCTGGCTCACTTAATTGACAGGGTCAGACCAGGATTCAACATCTGTTCTGTCAGGCAAAGAGACACTTCGGAAACATCTTTATTGCAACTTAAGGGCTGTGCAATTTTCTTGCTTGACAGCCGAATGCACACAAAAAACACAAGATACAAAAAATGCATTTGTCAGCTTAGACAAGATAAATTTACTACTTTGTATAAGCATACAGCTTGTATATTTTGAAAAGCCACTGAGCAAATGTGTTTCGCTTCTGGTAATGCCAGACAAATACATGTAGAAGTGAAAGGAAAACAAAAGGAAGAACAGATGCCTATGAGTGAAACCATGATCAGATGGTAGCTCTGTTCTACCACATGGGGAAATGGCCTGGTACATAGGAGTCAAACTCTGCTGAGGAATTACTTTCAAGAGCGGACACAACATTCGGATACCTCTATATGAAGCAACAAAGCATTTGGGCAGCAGTCACAACCCATGCTGAAATAATTTGGAGATTCTTGCTTCAGTCTGCTCAGCCAAGGCTAGGACCTTACACAAGTAGCATCTTTAACTTGCATAGCTCCCAACAAGGGATAGAGGCCAGTCTGGGAAACATAGTGAGGAAAAATACTTAAGTCCATTAAATTATGTCCTGGGATCTCTCCAGAGATCCAGAATATTTCTGTAATAACTATGTTAATGGTCTCAGGGGCTTATGCTTTTGTTATCAGAGGGAACATTTTGGCTGAAGGAAGGATTGGGGAGTTTAGAGCACACTGTTTGGAGGGTGTAAGGCAAAGAGGAAATTCATACAGCACTTTTCTGATATAAAAGAAAAGGGCTTAAACTCACATTAGAGAACACAATCTTCAAACCTGTTAGTGATGCTTTATGCAGAGCTGTAAACACATGACCATAGTTTACAGAGTAAAACTCTGCTGCAAACAATACCAAAAATACTTTTTACATTTACTTGTCATTTTTATTCTACAGATTCTTTCTGTGAGCTCCACAAAACAATAGAAATAAAATATGTTGGACTCCTGACCAGCAACAGAACAATAAAACACGGTTCCTTCACCAACCTCATGATTCAGAGGTCTTGCAAGAAGGACTGGCAGCTCCTTTATCCTTGATATAAAAATGCTATGCATGGTCAGGTCTTCAAAAATAGGATGCTGAGTGTCAGATCTACCTAATCTGAAAACCAGTATGAAAATAAAGTAATAGCAAGCACATAGGAGACCCAGAAACAGGCTCAATTGCTCAGTACAATAGAAACATTCCCAATAAGAGCAGGACAGAGAGTAAATGCCCACAAACTTGACCTTTTAGAATTGCATTTGCCTGTGTGTGTTACAACAGACCTCTGACTGTTCCCATTCAACTCCCCCAAATTGTGAAGGGCACCAAAATCATGTCTATCATACTGACAATTATGTTAAGAGAAAGAGTAGTACTATGAGTACTGAGGGAAAAATTACTATTTGCAATCTGCAATTTGCCCAGCAGCAGAAGAGGTTTCTACTCCTCCTCATATTCACTAGAAGGAAAACTGAATTTATGAACAACCAAGTAATTCAGTTTTAAGGACCCTCCCCCAGGCAGAGAAATAGCAGCAATGCAGAGGACAGTTAGGAAAGGACAGAAGATACATGAGTAAATATCAGCGGGTGCTTCAGTTTCTCTGTTATTCAGCCCTGTGGTATTATTCTTAACATTTATTTCATGCTCCAGTAAACTTTGTTTATTGAGGTGATCACACAGCTCCGGTGTCTTGAAAGAACAGCTGCCTTCTGGCTTCAGAGGAACAGATGAAATCTGATTAGCTTTAATATCTTTTCAGCATGCTCTTTAATAACCCCCTGATGACACTCTTAAGGAAGTTAAAAACCAGGCCACTTTGATTTTAAAGTCAGATTTAGCCCCCTTAGAAGACACATTGAAAAGCTTACTTGAACCTGGCCCATCACCACTATTTTAACAACCTGCTTATCTAGTTTCTCAGCCCTTTCTAAATGATGAGATTTTTATCATTTGTAGAATCTATTTCCAAGTGGATTGCAAGCACTGAGCACAAAGGCTGCAGGAAAAATCATCAATGTCTGGCTACAAACAAACACCTTTCTTAATACAAAATAAATCATTCAAAGTAAAGGTTAAATATACATGTATACCGATAACTAGAAACAAAAGCATCAGCCCTTCACCACTTCTCAGGTAATCTAGAAATACAAACCAATGCAAGTCAGCCACATCTTCAACCTTCTCTTCTCATTCTCTTACTCAAGGAGCTAAATCCCTGTTTGGTGCAGAGGAATATTCAACTGACACAAAGTCTGGTGGCAGCCAGATGACTTTGCCTGATTTCTTCTGCCAGGTCAATACTAACAAAGGTATCTGAGTGAAGGAATGAATAAACAGTACTGAAGCCTTGCCCCAAACAAAAAGCAATGTACACTCATGTCCTGTCTGTGAAAGGAAGGTCCTCAAGCAAGTGAAGCTCTGTCAGTTGTGCAGGTAGGCAGATGCTTTTCACCCTCCGCTCAGTCTGCTCATTTTAGCTGTGGAAGTGGTCCAGGAATCACCAGAGGGGCTGGCTGAGGACAAGGCTTGCAGTATTTCCTTATTTCCACTGGAGTCATTTTAAAATTTAAACCTGTAATGCAAACATGGAAAAGAGAGAAAATGGTAAGATTTGTTTAATTGGGAGTGTGGAGAATGGCACAAAACTTTAATACCTGAAGTTAGCCATGTTTGTATGGGCAGGCTTAGATTAGCAGTGAGCTGAAAATAAAAAGGGATGTAATGGCAAAGTTTTCTTTTCATTAGGTTGCTGGAGGTCACTGACTCCCAGCAGCCTATTTTCTCTTTATGAGGGTATACAATCACTGAAAATTTGATGCTTCTGGAAGTTTCCACAGTCATGTGAAGGTCTTCATAGACACAGGACAGTGCCACTGTCTCTTCAGAGCTTGAATTCTGTAATTGACACATTAAACAGTATCTTCCCCTTCCTATCATCACCTTCTCCCTATTTCCTGAACAGAAGCCACAGACTGACATTGGCTTGGAGCATTTGCTTTCTGGGACAGCAGTTGTTTCTGATGGAATGACAACATTCTAGGAAATCAGGGGTTTTGCTTCAAGAGAAGTAGCCAGGGTGGTTATATTAACTCTCTCCTCAAGCCACACTGAGCTGGCCTCCAAGTGGCTTTGCAGTTTCCCCATGGCACATGCCCAGCACAAAGAACAATGCAAAGCAATGCTGAAAAACAGTCCCAGTGCTTTGCCTGCAGACTGTAAAGCAAGTAATACCCCTAGAAGAGACAGCACAAGTCACCCAGGAATCTCACAGCAACAATACAAAACCCAATTATTCCAGTACAAAACTGCACATTAAACAGAGGAGTTCAGCTTTAGGAAGCTGCTGCATTAGGCCCAAGCTTTTAGATCTGCCTCTCAGTAAGAGTAGAAAACAATTCAGATCAAGCATTTTGATACAAGTAGATCTGAGAAAGTTGCTTGTAGCAGAAAGGTACACCCTGTATGGAACCAAATAAACAACAATCCCTGACCTAAAAAAGGTTTGGCTGCAGGTAAGGACAGGAGATGACTACAGTAAGCATACTGGAATGCTCAGAGAACCAGGGCAGAGTGTAACAGGACAAGCAAAGATCATAAAGTATTACTGTGTTTGCAACAGAGGAAAGCATTTCAGATTCCCTTTGTAGGAGATCATGGTGAATTTACAGGTTTTAATGGAGTGCTTCCTTTGTACTCATTTCTCCCCCTCAGCATAGTACCTTCCATTGCTCTGTGAGACCAGCATCACTGTACTTCATCCACAGGAAACAGCAGCCTGCTTTCAAAGGAACACTCTCTTTTGCAAGCACTTTTGTCAGAGTTTTCATGCCTGTAGCATGTAAAAAAGCCTGAAACACCCCGTGTTTTGTCAGATAGCAGAAGGTACTCAGATTGAAAGGAAACAGCTGTGCTCATCACATGAAGTCCCAGTAGTGTGGAAAGGGTATAGGACCAGGCAGGAAGCAGCATGTGTGATCCAGCCCAGGGCAGGAGGGACAGAAGCCACCTTTGCACCTCTGGCAGTTGCGGGCAGGCTGGGAACCTGCTATTGCTCAAGTCCTCAGGTGCTCCTACACCTGCTGATTAAATGAGGAGCCCCAGACAGCTACAAACCCCTGACCCATAACAATTCTGCAATTTGTTCACTGCTCCTGGTACCAATGGGACTCTGCCTATAAAACAGAGCCCATGATTTCAGCACTGGGAGACTGGACAGGAAGGAAAGGCTCCAGTTAAAGGAAAACTGTAGAGCAACACAAAGATTTCCATGTAAGTTATCTAAATGCAAAAAATAATAAAGCATTTAAGATATTTTATCAGCTAGAATGAATTTGCTTGGAACTTCAAATTAGTAATTTTATGATTAAAAGATTAGAAATAGGCTATTTTAGATCAAAT
>VYZT01050110.1:1752-37121 GCA_013400735.1 Pomatostomus ruficeps | reverse complement strand
ATCAAAAGTTCCCTTGCTCTAGTAGTAATAAATGGAAATTCTAGTGTTTGTAGTAACAGGCATGATACCTTAGCTATGAACTCTCCAGGGTCTCTTTGGAGCTTTCTAGTTCTGTGGGCAATGTGGTCACTACCATAAAAACAGGGCTGCAAAGTAAGCAGTGGGAGAAAATAATGCCCTGAAAAGGCCAAGTCCTTCTATCTGTTATATGTGAAAGTTCACTCATTGGCTTGGTAATGTGGGGTGGCTTCAACAGAAATTAGGATTGTGGTGCCATGGTGCATATTTTGGCCTGTAAATATATCTGTGAGTTGATACTGAGCCAATTACAAAAAATCTGCCAGTCTTAGAAGAAATAATGAGAAATAATGCAATACTTTTTCTGTTTTCTTAATGGCATTTTCTTAAACTGAAAATACTAATATCTTTTCCCTTTCTCTCTTAATCCCACTCAGTATTATCTAAATTTTGAAGATTAGATAAAATCTGAAAAGTATTTTTGACAGATTCCACTTCCTATTCATACTTTGTTGGTATATATATTTATGTATATTTTTCACATATGAGACCTAAAGAAGAATAAGGACTGAAAATCTAAGGAAGAGCAAAATTGTATCTAGATATGCACCCCTTCTGCCATTTTGCTCAGGTTGCAAGGGGATAGCATGGTACTATGTTCATGAACAAGTTCAAGTTGTGCTAGGGCTGGTGTAGATTAGATGGTAGAAAAATTTCTTCACACAAAACATTGTCAAACACTGAAACAGGCTGCCTAAGGAGGCTGTGGAGTCACTGTCCCTGAAGGTATTTAAAATATGTGTAAATGTGGCATTTATGGACAGGGTTTACTGGTGGACTTGGCAGTGCTGAGTTAATGGCTGAACTCAGTGTTCTTGGAGTTCTTTTCCAATCTAAATGATTGTATGACTCTTTTTGTACTGGATTTTAAAATCAGCCTTACCAGTCTTCACATTCAGCAGTAATTTTCAAGGTATCTTGTACACTGATAAGAACTTCATGACATTATTTCTGTGACACTGCTTTCTTTGAAAAGGTCACAGTCTTCCCTCCTGTGTACAGTTGTGGAAATTGCTCACTTGTTTCCTTTGGTAAGGCACTTGTTTTTCAAAGTGCTACTCAATAGTTTTCCAGATTGCTGTTAAAATTTAATTCACTTAAGGGTAATTGACTAAACTTTTAGCATTTTTCAGAAGAGAAAGAAACAAATGAAAGAAAAGCTAGATGGTGCCATGACACCGAAGACAGGACTTTAACTCCCCTTCTTGCTCTTGTTTTGCACTTTAAAACTCTCAATATAGTGTAAAACTAGGAGAAACCATTGCTTTGCTTTCCAGCAGAAACACTGAAACAAGAGAAGATCCATATTCTCTTAAACTAAGATCTTCTACCAAATTATGCCTAGGAGGAACCATCAACCCAAGGAACTGGGGAAATAGACCACTTAAGCACTAGAAACACTTAAACAAAACCCCAAATCCTGGATTTGTAATTTAAAAAGATTACAAGGCGATGCTAAACAAAGACTCTATCAAATTAAATGTGTAAGAAACTGATTCTCTATGAAATCTAAGAGGAACTGTACATCTTATATATTGCATCTAGTCCTACCTTACATCTTGCATCTAAATAAGAAAATTTAAAATAGATCATATAGATATTGTCATAGGTATACATATATAATCACTTTCTATGAATAAGATACAGATCTCATATATAACATATACTATTAAGAGAGAAAAAAATTATTTAACTGAAAAATAATTTTACTTAAGCATATCTATTTTTTTAGTTAAAATCAGTGGCATATGAACTAGCTAAATTCATTCATCTTGGGAGAGGCTACCCAAAAAAGTATGGACACTGTTGCCTTCCTTAATGGTGGCATGTACAACTGACTGCAAAAATAAAAGAGAAAAAAAAAATTAAATGAGAATGTGTAGCAGTGTTTCCTAGTGAATTCTGCTTCTCTTCTCTTCACTCTATTTTCCTTTTATCTATCAGAAATCTAAATAATAGTTTCTCCTACTTCTTCTGTATTTTCATTTCCTCAATCTAATTTTCTCCATCCACAGATGAAAATGAAAATTTGTTTGTGTTTCCCATTAGATTTGTTATTTTATTGCAAGTTTCTATTGAGAAGCATTTATGATCTCTTCTGTTCAATATGCTCCCTTTCACATACAGTTTCTTTAAAGGTGTTGTTTTCTTTAATATTAATTTGCCTCTAATTTTATTTTCTCTCCCATTTTCTCAAAACTCCATCTTTTATGTGTGATGCACTGTGGTTTATTCAGTTATGCAATATTTTACATCTTCTCAACCTCTTTAATTCCCTCCTTTTTTTTTTCTTGTGCTCCTCATTGTCCCTCTACTGCCCTTTTCACCTCTTGATTTTTTCCCTTTTTAATTTACAGGATGATTTCTTCTTCAGCTAGGCTCTCTCAAGTACTCAGTTACATACTCCCTCTATTTTTTTCCTTCTTCCAGTGCCCTTCCTGAGTGCTACCTCCCTTGATGCTGCAGGAAGATACAAGGTCTTTCCTGCCTGTAAAAAACTGGGCTCTCCTGCCTAGGTTTGGAAATAGGGAGAGGACAGCTGCCTAAAGATGACATCATTCCTTAGTCCTCCAAGGAAAGTGGTGTGGAGATCCATCAAAGAGCTGGCAGGTATCTCGTCTCCTTTACTCCAGTGTTTTATCCATTGCCTTAGCAACAGGCATGGGAAGAAGCACACAGATTCCTGGCCAAGACTGTTTTCCTCTTTTCCAGCAAGCCTGAAGTTTATGAGTGCCCAGATAGGAATAAACCACAGGGGTTTCTTGCCTAAAGTTCAGCTCTGCCTGAAGAAGTCTCCACTTGTTGCCCTGTGTGCCTTTTGAGGTCTCACGGGCCAGGCTGATACCTCCCAGGAAGGATCATACAGACACTGGTTTTTGAAAAACCATTGAGGAAGAAGGGAAAGGATTCCATCTTATGGATTGACTTATGGAAAAGAATGGATGCTGTAATGATTACAATGGTTCTTTTAATAAAGTTGATATTAAGGATTTTAATATATAGCACTGGTTTCCTGACTTCCTATGAAATCTTAGGTTCCAGGTCTTATAAGCAAAAGTTTTCAGATAACTGCAGGAGTGGTGCCAACATATGTGTAGGACAGACAGGGTCAACAGCAATAAAATAAATCATGGAACACTACAGCAGAAGACAGATAATATGTGAAACAGATGTTCAGATCTCAAATAGGAGAGACAGTTGGACATGAGCTTAATTGTAGCCTAGTCCAAGATGGGTTTTCTGAACTATAGCCTCTGTTGATACAGTACATGTATGAACAGTATATCTGGTATCAGGAACAAAAATCTGGATTCTCAGAACTCCACAACTATATAGATAATACTAATCTATATTGGAAGTGCTTGGAGAATATACATATTAAATTTTAAATAGTTAGAATGGACTATGCAATGATTGCAGTGACTATCCTTTTAATTTAGTTCTGAAAATTTTAAAAAAGGTGAAAATAATGAAGAAAGAAATATTTGTTCATTTAAATGCAAAATTAATAGCAGCATGGCAGATTTCCTTCTTAAGCACTCACTCCACCTCTCCCTAAAAGTGGAGGATGAATGAAGGGATTCTGGATAAATGAGTTATTAAACATTCAGCGTTTAGTTTCTCTTTTGAAACAAGTCTTCGGTGATATTTATGATTGGATGGTGTGAGTACTTGTCACTTACTACCCTATGGCAGGATAAAACCTCACAACTACTAGCTTAGCAATTCCATGTTTTATTCAGTGTTCTAAGAGATGAGATGGAGCACACCACTTCCCACTTATTTCCCACCTTGGAAACTATTTTCCAAAGTTCTGCTAGATCCAGTAGGCAGAACACATCAATTGTTTTCTATGTTACCAGCCTTGGTAGAATTCCCCTTTCCTAAAATATGTAGGGGGTTTTTGGTTGGTTCTTTTTTTGTGGGTTTGGTTTGGTTGTTTGTGGTGAATTTTTCCCAGCCTGGCCTACCTTTTGTGCTTTTGGCATGTCGGTGTGGCGCTGGGCACGTACGGACCGTGCAGATTTAGGTGGCTTTATGGGAGCACAATACATCTCCAGCCTCCTCAGATCACAGCTCTGGAAGCAGCATTCATCCACTATTCCCTTGTGGTGTAAGCGTCTACTGCTGGAGCCATACCCTGTTGGCTTACCTGTTCAAAACACAAAGAGAAAGTTTTTATGTTAGAAGGAAAGCACAAAGACCTCAGAAGCAGATGCATTATTAAGATGTATTATGTTAACTGAATCACTAATGGCCACTGTAGAGCCCGCCTGTGTGTCTCTATTCTAAAGGCCCTGTTCTCAGACACACCTTTGAAGGATATTCCTGGAAATGGACAGCTTTGATCTCTGTCTGTGGGTGGTTGCTATTTAAGCATTTGAGCAAATCTATGCCTTCTTAGAAGAGTATTATTAAAATATTTTCTTGAACTGCCTTAGCCTCGAAAACGGAGAGGGAGGAAGCTGAAATCTGACATTTAGAAATCTTACAAAGGAGATCTGCCATTTAGTTTTTGTATGAAAACTGATTGTTGAGCCAGCTGAGGTAGTTCGTGTGTAAAGATCATAGGTAACGACTGTGTTGTAGACAAGTATTTCCTAATAGAAAAGGCTACGCTGAGGTGCTGTGTGAAGTCAGAGTGTGTTCCAAAGGGAAAATAAATACTGTGTACAACTGCACACACTGTAAGATCTGCAAGCTCAAAAGTGGGAAGCAGGAATCAAGGTAACAAAGTAAATGATGAAATAGGAAGGTTCGTGGAACAGATAAAAGCAGAAGATTTTATATGCCGTGTATTTGCACAAGATAAGAAATGGGACGGACATAGCGTGGCTTTCCTGTGTTTTGCATTTGCACCAGGCATCTGTGGAAATGACTTAATTGGCAAATACTTTGCATTTTTCACTCAGCTCCAGTAAAGGCCAACATTTTCATTCATACAACTCTTACACACTTATATTTTTCTCTTTTTCTCCCCTGTGGTTTATGATTTCCTTAGTAACTGCTGAATTCTCTGCTATCCTACGTAGAGATTAAAGGCCCATTATTTCCTGGGATTGTTTGTACACAACGCAGTCAGATGTGCAGTTGCCCTGTTATGACTAACTGGAAATGATGGAACAGTAAATTCACAAAAAGTAAATAGTTGCTTACTTACTACATTTATTTGAAAGTTCTGGTAGAATTTGATTTCGGATAGTAAAATTCTGAAAAGATTAAGTGTTTTGTTTTGACATTTTCAACATTAAATGTTTCTATTTACAGAATGATCCACACTGGTTAAGAACTGAAAAATATGGAAAAAAAAGACAAGCAAGCCAAGAGCCAAAAAATGAAGTAACTCAATTCAGTCAGCTCTACCAATTTCTTTTCTTCCTTTTTTTTTCTTTTCTCCTTCTCAGTTATATCACTGAGAGCAAAAATCTGTTATTCACAGAGTTTGGCAGGAGTTTACATTTTAAGAATTACCCAAGTTAGATAAAGGAAAAGGATATTAAAAAAGATGAATATTCAGTTTCTCTTTGGGAAATTATTGCCCCCCAATGCTTATACAGCAAAGTCTAGGTTGATATCCATGTGTTTATCCTGCAGTTGGCAATTTGAAAAGATAGCCCTACATTTTACTGTTCTGTGTGGTTAAAACATGGATCCACTGATGAAGAACCCTTGAGGCCTCAGAACATAAGTAAGTGAAAAGACCTCTAGTGGTATAATATGTCTCACATTTTAGCCAGCAATTCAGCCAGCTAAGAACTAACTATCCCTGTGAGCTTTGTACACCCAGAAAACAGGTTTTTAAAATGTCTTTTTTTGTTGGTTGTTTTTTGTTTTTTGTTTGTTTGGCTTTTTTTTCCCAGGGACTATAAATTAAACAAAAAGAAAAACATGCTTACTTAGTATATTGCATTCCATTGGGGGCCTCTCTATTGTACATTGCCTGCTAAATTATTTTTTTCATAAGACTAAACAGAACAGCAAGCCAGGAGTAGATTACAGTAATATTTTGGTTTGTCTGTGTCTGTGTGTGTTGTTTTATGTATACAACTGAAAAGTATTATAAATACTAAGATGTGGAGTTTGGTTTGGGTTTTTTTTCCCCCAGACTATTTTCCCTCACTGAGCTGTAATATGAAATACAAGTTTTTCCCTGCGGAGTTTTCCTGAAATCTGTTTATCTGGTTGTTTTAGCCTAATACTTTTAAAATTTAGCACTCATGATAAAGTGCGGAGTGTCATTACTGTGCAGTATATCCACAGCTGTGCCACATTTTGTCTTGCTCCCATTTAAAGCATGGAAGGGCAAATTCTGTGCCTGGACATGCAGGTGTAACTCTTCCTAAAAGATCCAGCTGAACTGTAGGGACAAGAACTGGTTAGTTAAGCTTCCCTTTCTTTTATCAGTCTGTCAATTCTTCATAGGCAAGTATACCCTAAAAGCTTCTGTTCAGGTTATTTTGCCCTTCAGTGCCCACATTTAATCATTTATAAAGTTGATTAAATACCTTTACTAACCCATGTCAGCTGCCTGCTTTGTTTAGTAGTCAGTAGCAGCATTTTTCCTCACTATCATATGCGTAAGTAGTTAATACAAATTCTGAATCCTGAAATCTTTCTGGATTTCAGAGTACTTCAAAATCATTTTCAGTGTAGCCAGATAATTTTTCTTTCTGACAGAACAATAATTTTGTGAAGGATTATAAAATGTCTAATAGCTCTTTAAAAATCCTGGATGGTACATGTAACAAGATGGGAGTGGAATCTCTATCACATCAGTGATGGTGTCAGCTATGAAACTTGACCTTAACTTATTTGTAGGCTTAAATATTTGTGCATCACATGGCATACTAAATGCTCATCCTTTATATAAAGGTAACATTAATATCAAGAAGTCAGATTTTTTTCTTTCAAGAAATGTTTTCCCAAGGCTTTCAAAAGACCTAAGAAATCAAGTACACTTAAGATTTGTGTGATGTAGAAAGTGATATTACCTAAAGTGCTGTACAACAGAGAGAACAAATTAAGAGAAAAAAATATTCCTTTTCAGTAATCATGATCCAGAATCATGACTGAAAACTATCTGATGACTAATTTTAAAGCTGTAGATGTTAAATTGCTGCTGACCTCTTAAGTGCTGCAGTATACAGAGATGCTATCAGAGAGAAAGATGAGATAAAGAATTAAAGAAGATACCACCTGCTTCTGCAGATGTTATCTCTATTTGGCCCATCTATTCTGGCAGGACTGCAGCATGAGATGGGCCCTGTTCATCAAGTTACCAAAGCATGCACTTAGATCTAGGCAAATGTTCAAGCTCCTACTTGGTGTGTTGGACTAAATCACATATTAAACAGTGAGCACATGCCCGAGTGCTCTCCTGCATAGGGACTGATATAACGAAGCACTTAAGTTAATTTCTAGACAAAAATCTGTATTGGTAAATAAATGGCTGCTGGTTCTACATTTTTAATATAATTTCTCCTATTTTTTTTTTTAATAATATTGCCTTCAGTATGGACTGGACCTTCTGTGTCACTATACTGGGAACCCATATAGTTCTTTCTCATCTTTCTGACATAATTTGAGTGCTGCCTTTCAGCTGTTATCAAAAGTTCCTTATATTTACTCAGCCTTCGAAGTGCTGCCTGTGGACATACAATAGTCCTTTTTGCTGATGTACACTGATTTCTTTGGAGGTTTCTTTCCTTTGTTGTCAGTCGCTAGCTCAAAAGAATTTCATATCATGTAGGTGAAAGTTTCCTTAATAGAATATTTGGCTCTTATTTCATCGACTTTATCAAATCTGTGGGTGTTTCTTTCAGTGTGCGACAAGCAGATACAAAGTCTAGTCATGCTGTCCTGAAGTCCCCTGAAAGCAGGCCAAGGTATAGGACTCCAAGAGTTAAACAGCTGGCTTCTGCAGTAACAGCACTTCCCTTTCAATGATGCACAGGCAGTGGAGTAATTCAGCAGGACTTGTTTACACTCAGTTTCTCTGGTCCTCCTCATCCCTCCAAAATATCCTACTGTTGCTGCCACTGGTTCTGCTCCACCAATGGTTTCAATGTGAGAAGTGCTGGAGTAGGTGGACTACAGAAGTTTCAAATGACAAGTTATCTAGGCATTCTGTGTAGAATCATAATCTACTGTTGTAGCATTAAAATTAGAAATTACATGAGAAATAGCCCAGGATAAATGCAAAGCTAATCTTCTCTAGGACTCTAGGAAAAGAACTGGAGTTATGTGGCCTGGAACTTCTATGTGACTCTTTGTATTTGCTGTTTTGTCTTTTTTAGCCAAGCAGTAGAACTCAAGAGTGCCATGTAGACTGTAATTCAGAAATACATCATAAATCTGAAAAACAGTGGAGTTAATCCTAATCTAGTATTAGAGTCAATCTTCAACTGCAACTGCAGCTTTTAAAATTTGGTGTAAGGCTATTGACCTATTAGATTGCTATAGTGGTGTAGTGGAAACTCAAAATGTTTCCATCAAAACATCAAGGTAAGGAACAATTTGGAAGTACTGATAGCAGCTTGTAGCACCAGGATGTATGGGAGCATCCTCTCAGGTCAGTCAGACAGGATTTTCCTGTTGCCTGAACAACAGGCTGAGAGTTTGTGGTGCCATATAGCAGCACGGTAATTGGACAAATCCATCCTGTGTGTTAGATTCAGACTGGGAGCTGGTGGCTGGAGCGGTTTTGAGTTGCATGTGCTCTCTGCCTTGTGGTGGCACAGAAGACAAGGGATGCTGAGTTGAAGATTCACTTTGCTCATCCCTGGTCTCTGAAAATCAGGGATCTGGTTTAAGATAGTGAAGTCAACAGGCAGGTGTGTATGGAGTGTGAATTATTCCTGTATTGAATGCTTTGCTTAATATGAAATTTATTATTGTCCTCTGAAAGAAGGAGTGTTCTTTCATCAACTACAGATAAAGCTAATTAATCTAGTCTTAGCATACATGCACAGCTTCTTCTAGGAAACTGAACTCAAGGAAAACAAATTAAATTAAAAATAATTTATCTTTAATCACAGAATGTATGCCACTGGCGAAGTATATAGACATTCTTTTCCAATTTTAAAATTGAATATAATGACAAATTGCTCTCAAAAGCATACCAGCCGGTGTACTCTTAATTCTGTATCTCTGTACCTCTTTGTCTACATTCAGTATGTTAGGCTAGTATTTCTGTCTATTTTTGCATTATAAATGCTTTCATATGCAAAATAAGAGATTGTTGATATCTCTTTTAATCTCCTTGTAATCTTAGACAAATAGATTAATGTTATATTGGTAATACTTCTTGAGGGTGCTCTGGAATTTCTCATCTGTATTTGAAAAATTATGAGTCAATGTTCAATCAGCAGGAAATGCCTGGGTTTTGATACTTCTGTGAAGTGTTAAAACAAACAAGCAAATAAACAAACAAGCAAATAACAAATCTTGGGGATTGTTGTAAAATCCCTTAGCAGAAATACCTCAAGGTTTAAATGTGCAAAGTAGGCAATCTGATTTTCATGTAAATAAGTTGCCTACGTGTTGAAGAGACAATATTTAATATTTAGTTTCCATTTTCTCTCAGTGTTTTGGTAATGCAAAAAATTATTGTGCTTAGACTGATTTTTGTTTGTATTCATCAAAATGAGCATATATTAGCATTTATAAATCCTCAATGAATGGATGCCCTAGCTCTGAAATCTAATTTAATATGCATGAGAATAGAGGATAAGCTTTATCAGTATGCACAAGTAAAGTCTTTATGAAAGCATATGCATTTGTTAATATTGAGATATTGCACCACAGCTACTGCTTTGTGGAATACTAGATTGTATTAACTATTGAGTCCAAGGCACGAAGATGTTCCTCTTTGCTCTAAAATCCTGGGTGAGTAAGACTGGGAAAACATGGACACTCAGTATTGATCTATAAGAGAAATCTACCAAGACTTCACAGTTTGCCTGAATAAGTGAGATTTATAAGCTTCACCTTTTGAAAAAAAATTATAACTTTTTGATGTTTCAAATGCAGAATAAAATAACTGTTTTGCTTCTTTAAAGTCAGTGTGACAAGTGTAGCTTTATTCCAGAAGATGTCTTAATTTTTAATTTGTATGTCTGTGTTTATTTAGTCTGTCACATAGTTAAATAATTTTTTTTCTTCCAGAAATATCCTTTCAGAAACATTTTATTTTTCCTTCGTTGTGTATAGAATTGGGAAGAAATTGATCTCTTCCCCTTAACTTATTTCCAAAGTACGGCACTTATAACAATTTCCTCTCACATACAGGAGTGCTGTGCTCTGCCCTTGCTGTAGAATAGCTGCTTTGGAGGCCATTAAGTGTCCTGAGCATGTGATAGAGGCATTATGCTTCCCACAGCAATTCCCAAGCCATTTGCAATGTGTGAAGAGAAAGAGCTATAGTTTTGAGTGTTGTGTTGGGATATGAAGCAGGAATTTCAGAGTTTAGATACTTCCGAGGAAAAGAAATTGGAAAAAGAATGGGAAACAATACAACATCTTATTTTACACCAATTCAGTGCTCTGAAGGGTGAAAACCTTGCTGACCTAGCACAATTTACAAGCCTACATCAGATTCCAGGACTGGAAAGGGCCACGTGCTGCCAAAAATATATATACTTTGGCAAGGGAAATGCTTTGCTGAAGAGAATTTCACTATTGCAAGGATAGCCAGGTTGATCAGGGTTTAGGACAAGACAATTAGTAGCCAGTAGGTCACTGTTACATTTGAATATTCCCCCTTAAAGTGCATTGAGGGGGGCAGTGATAATACAGACATCCATCCATAATGAAAATACATCATCTGCCCTTCTTGTGTGTGCTCTCACAGGAAATAATTACTGCTTACCTTTGTGTGTGGTGGAGGTAGGAACAGTCATGATAGAACCTTTCATATCCTTCTTATCCCAAGTCAACGTAAAACTGCATTTTATTTAGATTACCAAATTAATAACAATGAAATCCTATAGCTGGGTGAAATTGTAGCATTGCTGAAGTCACTGGTAAATCTTTTGGTGCAGTCAGGATCATGTCTTGGTGAATCAGATGCCAGATGTTGCTTATATATAACCTGATCCAAGGTCTACTAAAATCAATGGAAAGATTTCTATTGTCCTTAGCAGGCTTTTCAACGTGCTGGTATTGGACACTTGGGTTTTTTCCTACCTTACATTCAATAAGTAAATACTGTCTTAGTGACATCTAAAGAGATTGCAGGGAGCAGATGTGATGAGATTCCTCGAAGGAGGTAAGAAGAAGAAGATGTTGACGTACAGTGTGAAGCAGAATGACTGACATATGGTTAATTCCACTGACCACATAACAAGCAGTACATGGCTTTGCACTTCGCAATTAGAACTTTTAGCTCTGTAGTTACTCTTTCTCAGTTGTACTCTGAGAAATGAAAGAAAATAGCAAATGGCCAACAGGGTACTCTTGTTCTTGTGTTTTGGCATGATCATCTGATTAGAGGCAGAACGTGGCAATGACTGTTCCAAGCCCCATTTAAATCTTTCCCATTGTCCAGGAGTGCACATATTGACACACATCAGAATTTTAATTTTTTTTATACATAGTAGTCCTTACAGGAGGACAAGTAGGTGAGCAGAGGCCAATCTCACCTGTCAGAGAGGCAGATAATTTTCATTCCCTTATTAGAAACAAGTACTGGTTGACAGCAGCTGAACACAAGCCAGCGGTGGGCCCAGGTGGCCAGGAAGGCCAGTGGCACCCTGACCTGGATCAGCAATAGTGTGGCCAGCAGGCACAGGGCAGTGAGGGTCCCTCTGCTCTTGGTTCTGGTGAGGTCACACCTCCAGTGCTGTGTTCAATTCTGGGTCCCTCACTGCAAGAAAGACATTGAGGTGGTGTCCAGAGAAGAGTGATGGAGCTGGGGAAGGGCCCGGAGCACAAGTCCTGTGAGGAGCAGCTGAGGGAGCTGGGTTTGTTCAGTGTGGAGAAAAGGAGGCTCAGAGGAGATCTTATGACCCTCTACAACCACCTGAAAGGAGATTGTAGTGAGATGAGGGCTGGTTGATTTTTACTTCTTCCATGTGAAAAGTGATGGGAAAAGGGGAAATGGCCTCTAGTAGCACCAAGGGAGGTTCAGGCTAGGTATCAGGAAAAATTTCTTCACTGAAAGGGTGGTCAAGCATTGGAACAGGCTGATCAGGGGAGTAGCGGAGTCACCACCCCGGAAATGTTTGAAAAACATGTAGGCACTTTGATACGGTTTAGTGGGCAAGGTGGTATTCAGTTAAAGTCTGGACTCGATGGTCTCGAAGGTCTTTTCCAACCTCAGTGATTATATAAGTGTGGCAGTAGAAGAGAAAGCAGGAGGGAAAGAGAAGGCAAGGCCAGTAAAGGCCTGGCTCACTCCTCATTGACACCACTGACTTCAGTGGATGTGCTCAAATGTGCTCTAAGCTCTGTCCAGTAAGGTCTCATTTCTCTGCCAAGGGCTTTTCCAGTGAAAAACCTCCAACCTTGCACCATGATGCAGCAACAGAGTACAAGGAATAAACAAGATTCAGTTTTGTACCTATGAAGTTTTGCCTGAATCTTCTTTAGACTTTCAGTTATAGAACTTTTCTGTACCAGTCAGAATAACATTAATTGCTTCAAAAGTTACTTTAAGCATGGTAAGATGACTTAATGCTTTTGGTGAAATTCCAGCATGTAGTTTTTTTACAGCCAACACTTTAGATATGAATCATTTCCCAGAAAAATTATTTTTTATTGTCTGCTATTTTTGCCATATTGGGATGCTTTTACTTGTGAAGATTGACTTGCAAGATTCCTGATTAGGAAGTACAAATTAACCACTACATTCAGAGGGGAAATTAAGACAGAAAGATTAAGAGACAGATTCTTTTATCTTCTCTGATGTTAAACAGTACTGTGTCCTAAATTACAAGAGCTCTTCGAAGAGAAAGATAAGTACTTAATTTGAGTAATATTTATGGACTCTACCTATCAATTATTTGCACGGGAGAAGGCTGTGTCAGTGCCAGGAACTGAACCTACATCAACATAAGCACCAGGGCAATGCTTTAACTATATACCCGTCTTTCTTTAAAGTTATTTTTGAGTCAGAAGGTAATGTAAAAATATAATCTTGAAATGAAACATTCATTTGAGGTCATGATGCTCCTGTTAAATTTGTCCAAGGAGATAAAAGAAAAGTGAAACTTTCCAGAGGAGCACATAGTCATTAGGGAGTGAGGATGAGGTCATTGCGATGAGAAAGGGACAGTGCCTTGTGGATGGAAACAAAACCAGAACTAAACTTAGCTAAAATATAATTACATTTGATTCATCTTTCACTCACACTGCTTTTCTACCAGTTGTAGCTCCATCCTTTAGTGATTTAATTTTGCAGTAGGAGCCAAGAGAATCAATTCTAGTGACAGGAACATAAAGAAAAAGAACTCAGTGCTGAATAACAAATGAAACTACACTTGCTCTCCTTGTCCTTCCAGCTCACCTTGTTATTGCTGAAGACATGCAGGGGGATGATAAGGGAACACTGGTATAGTGCAGGGAGAAATTAGTTCCAGTGTAACACCTTAAATACCAAAACTACAGTTTCTGCAGGATCCTTGGAAATGGAAGTGCTTGTAGGCAGGAAAGGTGTTTTATGAAACAAGTAGGATGTAATCCTGCTTTTATGGGGCTGACAATGCCCTCTGCAGTCACAGTTTTTAAAAGGGAATGTAGTTTCTGAGTAGATTTTTTTCCAGTTCTCACTAAGTTTTAGTGGCCTTTTCAGGGAAGTTCAAAGGCTTTAAAAGTTCATTTCCATTAAAAGAGAAGTTTTTCTAAGTAATCATAATTATTCCTTTCTTTTATTATTTCCTTTCCAACTTGTTTAAGTTTGATTAATGATTGAAATCTTTGCATTAGTTAATGATGTTTTTCAATGGCTTCTCTTGTTTTGCAATCCTGCTGTCCTATTGTTTCACTGGGCTTCTTCTCTGAGTCATACAGGAATACTGTAAACTTTAAAAGGGCTCTGGCAATGTTGAGGTTGATCTGGCTTTTAAATTTTAGGTACTCGTGGACATTTTTGAGCCACAACATCCACAGTTATTGAAGCAAGTGAATCCAGTTCAGCAGAAAAGCAGTAGGATGAATAAGTGTTCTTACAACGGTGTAGAGTATTTCATTTTTCGTAGAGGTGCCATAATGTGTAAGTTTAAAGGTGACTCTGTAAATTCTAACTGTTAGATGCACTTTGCAAAATCATTCTTCCCAATTCTGGGCCAATGTTTTTCCCAAAATGTCATTCATTTCATCAGTCTGAGACTACCCCTGCTCAGGATCTTTGGTGGTTATTAAAAAAAAAACCCAAAAAGCAAAAACAAAAGAAAAAAAAAGAAAGAAAAAAGTATTGTGGAAAAAATACTTGTCTTAGGGATCATTGGCCAGTGGTGGGCTTACATGGTATCAGAGCAAATTAGAAAGAAGAACCAAGTAATTCCTATAAAATGTGTTTCTAAAAAAATCTCTTTTATTCCCATGTTGGTTATTAGAAATCACAGCCCCTTTTAATTCTCAGGTCTTCAACACCTATCATTCATTTTTTATTCCTTTAAATGATAGTAAATTTCAAAGTCTGGAGAACTTTGAAGAAATCTTTTGATCATCTGAAAGTATGGATTCTAAGTTTTGTGTTGGACATGGGAGTATGAGTTTCTTTGGTGTGAGTCTTTTGATATTTAGTTCTGTAGTTACAAGTTACTTAGCTGTATTTGAAATTAAGGATCCAGTATTCAAATAAAGAGTCAAGATGTACAAAGGAAAATTATGTTCAGGCATACCCTGTTGGTACCCAGAATTTGACTCAAAAAAGATCATAAACATTTTCAAATAACTATCTATAAGTAGTTAATTGCAGTTAATCCTACAATTAAATCTGGTACTGATACACATAAACTGAATCAAATAGGATAGAAAACAATACTTCCACACAAGAAAACCACCTAAACACCAAAATCCTTGTAATTTTTAATCTTTGCTTCTTTTATCTGATTTGGTACAATAAAGGAGTGGGCGAATGTCCAGGTGAGGTTAAGTAATTTTTCAGATATTTTAGATGGGCAGTTGAAGAGATTTTCATTTAATAACATATCCAAATTAACTTTGTCATTATCCACTCAAATGTCATTGAAAAAATGAAAAAATAATCCTTGCAACCTCCTGCACTATTAGTGTTTATACAGTTTTAGTGTGGATATAGATGCCAGCAGTACAATATTTCTTTCTCTTAGGTCTTCTGTAGCACAACCTTGTAGAGTTCTTTCCATCAAGAGTGATATTTTTGATAAAATATGACCATTGCTCTCACTGAAACTTTGGGCAAAATGTATCCCAAATTAAATTGAATTTTTTGTGGTTTGGGAAAGTTGGATTAATTTTTTCCCTTGTTTTTTCTTTTCAATTCCTCTAACCTCCTCATTGCTTGCCAGAAAAGGAGGTGCCAAAATAACCCAAGGAGGCTATGCAGCCTCTCCAGAAGTGAGAAGTTCAGCAAGTTTAGTGAGAGTGGTTGTTCACTCATTTTCCCTGTTTGTGAAATTTAGAAAAATTTCAGGTCTGCATCCAGGATAAAATCCTAAATGGAAGTACAATAAAGTCACTTTCACAATTCTGCTTGTCTAAAATGGGACTCAGTTTTCACTTCTTTGTTTCTAAGTGATTACCTAAACTGCATCTCATGTGATTTAGCTTAATTATTTGCAATTTCTCATCATCTGTTAGTTGCTTATGCCTCTCATGTGTTCCTTCTTGACTTCTTCTGATACCACTTCATAACTTTCCTAATGAATTTCCTAAACTCATTTCAGAATTCTAGTTATTCTTTGTTTATCCCTCTAGCATTTAGACAGTAGGGCATTAAATACGTTGCTATCGATTTAAACTTCATAGTTGCTTTGACTTTCCATTCAGCATCATAAAACTGCCATGCAATCAACTGTAATCACTCTAAAGACAAAACCCACAAAGAAGCTATTGCATATGGTTTTCTCTATGCAACTTCAGAGCAGTATTGCTTTAAACCAGATAAATTTAATGTATGTCTCACTTAGAATTAGTGACAATAAAATAAACAACATCCTTGCTATTATTTTTTCTAATCTTAGTGATACAAAGCAGAAACCAAAAGGTTTTTATGCACAAAATAGCTGCATATTTTGGACTTGTGTGGGACTGAATATCTTTCTCTCCTTATGTGTCTGTCTCTCTCTACTTGCATGGCTATGATCTTTAGCCATGCTACCACTTGCTAATAGATCTGAGCACTGGAATTTCCTGGATATGGTTATATTATAGTGCAAACTGGCTATGTCTCTGGAAGATTTGAATGATTCTCTGATAACTGATAAATTTTATCCTAGTCCATAAAGTTTAAAAGGAGGCTTTCTATTCTTTAAATGGTTTGTATCAATTGTTCTTAAGATCATGGTCTATTGAAAAATTTAAACAAAATATTTATCTGACAAGGGCTGCAGGTTATTTCTACATTATTGTCAAGTTTTTGTATCCTTTTTCAATTAAGACTGTCTTTATTGTCAGTCTTGCATTAGCCCTGAAATCGCATGATGACATATATATTTGTTTGTATGTTTGTTTGTTTGACTTCAGGGTTGAGATCCAGGAGGCTTTGTAGTTGCTGAATCTCCTGGGCAGTGTGTGCTGTTGAAATACCTGGAGACTGACACTGACAGTGTTGGTAGTCATTGTTTTCCCGTATTATTTGTGTGCAAATTGAGGGCTGTGGGTGCATTTCTTGTTCACACTAGAGGGCTCCTTCACACTTGCTTCACAGAGTGGCAGCACCTCCAAGTCAGAGCAGTGGAAACACGCTGCAGTGTAAGGGCTTGCCTGCATTTCAGGACATCACAGGCTCCTGTGCCTTCCCCTCACAGAAATTGCTTCTGCATCTTGTAGCACTCTCACCTCATGGGCAATGTCAGAATGGCCTAGGATGATTTTCTTTCCTTCTTACTACATAACGTAGAAAGAACAGAAACACTACGTAACTATTTCTGAACAAAGAGGAGTTAAGATTTGCTCCCTGTTCAGCTTAAAGGTATTCATGAGAATAATAAATGTCATAATCAAGCCAGCTGACAAACTGGAAATCTTACTGTTGGAGACTACTGAAAATCACGTAGACTTGTCTTTCTGCCTTTGGAGAGGCTGAGCTGATTTAATTTCAGTAGTGGGACCAGTGTTTTTACAGGTAGAAGAAAATGCTTGTGCGAACTCTGGATGTTGCAGTAGTCTTTCTTGTCAGTATTTGGATCTTGGACTACAGTAGCTCAGATAACAGAAAAGAACTAGAAAATTAGAAGAAAGCTTAACTGTTGGAAGAAGGCATCCCCATGTGATAACGACTCTTGGCCTTTTTTTAGAGTAGAATTTCAGATCATTTTGGCCTGTAAGTACGGCTCTGAAATTTGAAAACTAAGTTGGTAGAGAAGATGTGTAAATCAGGAAGCAAAACACTTCTCAAATATCTGTCCTGTTCTCTGTTATCTGTCCTCTTTTTCAAAACATTAATAGTTTTCTTAATTGTCTGTACAGAAATTTCTTAGTATTAATCAGATTGGGCTTTCTTAATGTCTAATTTAAATGAAGTATTATGGCAGAAAAACATGAAATTTACTGAGAAAATAGCTGTGTGCTATAGTTCAATAACCTTTCAATTTTCTAAATAACTGAAAGCTCTTCAGTGTGAGAAGCTGTGTAGTAAACAGCATGCATTCAAGTAATAATATCGGAAATTGTTCCCAAAACACTGAGTTATGTCGATATTTTAAAACATTGCTACTGTTTCCCACAGCTTCGGCACTTAAGCTCTACCCTGCTCTTTGTCAGCCTCACTGATGCTGGGAAATGTCACTGCAGTGACAGCTGGTGGAGTGAAGGCAAAGAGCGGAGAAGAAGCACTGAAAAAGGCAAAGAGCAGAGACAAAGCACTGAAAAAATGCCTGGAACATGTTCCTGTGTTGTAGGGAGAAAGGATGCCAGAAATAGAGAAAATAGTACATGGGTTTTAATATGCACAATATGTTCCATCCTGTGTAAAAGACAGTTCAGTATTGGTGCATTTAAACATCCGTGCACGATGGGCAGCACGTTTGTCAGGACTCCTTGCCATTCTCCAATAATACAGCACCAGGGAAGATTATCTTTCTCCCACTCCAGGATGACGTCACTGCACCGATAAGTAGGACTTAGAAAAGGTTTATGTTCTTAGCACTAGATTTAAAGAATATAATGCTCCTTTTAATGCAGTAATTTCTAGCTCCATTAATTTTCAATGTTTGTCTGGCAAGATCATTAGGAAATTCAGAAATAATTTCTCTGGTTTGAGAGAAAAAGAGTGGGGTGATCTAAGGATAAATAAGCTGTCTGCTGTAGAGTTCCTCTACCACTGTATCACATCTGGCAAGTATCCACAAGGTCTTTCAAAGTGATATGCTGTCAAATTGCTAAAAATGCCTTCTTTAAATATTCAAAATATTGTTGAATTTTTAGTTTTGAAGTTTGTAGTAGTTATTGAGTACTTGCTTTCTAATAGAACAGACACTTAAAATCTATTATTACACATTTTAAACTTTCACATTAGACACCCTACTGTATCAAGAGAATGTATCAATGACAAGACACTTGTTCCTTCCTTTTAATCAGAAGAAAAACAGATATTATGGTACCATATCCTGCATCTTGCTCAGATTCATTTTGACTCATTTCCTTATAGAAATTGCTGAAGCCTCTCCAGAGTTCTTCATGGACCATTCATTCATTATTGTCTCTTTACTCTGGCACAATTATATTAACTTTATTTAGTGAATGCAAAAGAAGAAGGATGAAGAGTTCGCTCTTCTGGATGGGCTATATGGCATCTGCTATAGCTCAAACTGGAATCAGTGGGGGGCAGCCCAATCCCTAAAGGACAATTCATCCTGACATATTGCACAAAGTACATATGAGTGAGAATTAAATACTGCTACAAAACCAAACTAAATATCCCATCACACTATTATCAACTGAGCAGCAGAACACAAAGTTTGGTAGTCATGCATATAAATTCTCTTTGTTTGGCATGGTAATATTGCCACTCATTGTTGGAGCAGGTAATGATACATAATCTTCAGATTGCCTGACATTTTCTAATATTAATCTCCACCTTAACACTATTATAACTTAACCAAACCTTAACTGACTGAGTTCCACGTTTTGTGAATTGTGCCTATTCTGTAGGTTCTTGAGGAGTTTTGTCTTCTTCTTGTAGAGGAGTTGGAGAGAAAAAGGTGCAGCTAAAATCACTGAGTCATTTCTGACAGTAAGATTGGAAGCCATATGGTTTTGCCCGTGTTAAAATGTAACCCCCTCTTCCCTGAAGTGTCTGGATGTTTTACTGGATGACCTTTGTGCTTCCATCATGTGAAGGCAGAATTTGGGGATGAGGCAAAAAGGAATAATGGTTTGGTTTGGAAGGGACCTTAAAGGTCATCTAGTTCCAAGCCCCCTGGAAATGACTTTGGTTCAGATGTTTTTCTTGTTATATTCCCCTCATGATAATTTCAAGGAGTTGTCATCTCGCAACTTTTCTGCTGCTCAGAGTGGCTACTATCATTTGTTACTGCTGCCATAAATGAACCTGCTGTCTGATATTGACATTTCCCCATCTGAACATTGATGTGAGGTTTCTCCTAAAAACATTTTTTCTTGGAATTTACTGATATTGAAGTTAAACCAGGTGTGGCTGTTTTGTGGTCAGGTGGGTTGATGTGGGTGTTTCTATGAGGATGCTTCACAGCCTGCACTAACCAGGGCTGCAAAATCGATATTTATGTACCTCTCCACTGACATGCAGTGGCTACTATGTGGGGCAGTCACTGCTCAATCAAGATCTGGTAAGAAAAGTGTGACAAGGCTGCATGTGCTGCGCGTTTGTGAGAGGAGAATTGTCCTTGAAACTTGGTTCAAACATGATTTACCCCCAAAGGAGTCAAAGTCCTAGTTCAGGTAAGGTAGCTGCCAAACACAGAACTTTGTTCGCAACTTTGAAAGGCTCCTCTGTCTTAAATTATATTTTCTTCTGATTCATTGTTTTCACCTCTTTCTAGATGAAGTTTTTCTGCCTTTCTTGTAACACCTTTTTCTTACTGCTACTTACTTTCTTTTCTCCTTTATGCAATTCTGTTGTATAATGTATGTTTTTAAAAGAAATGTACTAGAGTATTGACTCCTTTAAATTCATGGTGGATATCTCAAAGTTCAGACCAAGACATGTTTTTTCTATTGTTTCTGCATTAAGAATACTGGAAACTTTTGACCAGAATTTCTATTAAATTTGAAAGAATAAAACTTCCCTCAACTGATTTTTTCCAAGTCAAAATTACTTAGCAGTTCTGAAGAATAATGCCTTCACAGCTCATCAGCACAGTATTGACCCAGAACTGACAGATATCCTGCCTACAGGGAGGTCACTGACTTCAGGAAATTAACCTCGTGGGAATATTGATAGAAATGGGGCTAGGAAAAGAGCATGCAAGGCACATGTGCTCTTCTCTGAGGTAGTTCTTTTGATTTATTGGCAGAATGTTATGGAAAATAAAAGAAATTGCTTGCTAGGCTCTACCACTTTATTGAGAGGATGCAAAGGAAGTGTGAAAAGTGGAATGTGTGAGGAATTAGAGTGAGAGCACAGTATTTTGTTGCTGGCAGATGTGTGCTAGGCTTCACCATTTTACTGGGGTGGTACAAGTCAGTTGTTATGACACATCCAGGAAGAAAAACAGAAAATACGAGCTGGAGGCTTGGAGAAAATTAAATGATGACTCAGAACTTACACCCCAAATAAAATGAAGATTGAAACATTGCACTGATTTTTTTGGCAGAGAAATCTGAAACAAATGTGAAAAAATTAGCTTCCTTCAAGTTATTGAAGCTTTGCACTGATCTCAGGTGAAGAGGGTAATATTAGAAAGCTAGTATCAAGATGAAAGGCAAGGATGATCACAGATAAACTGCAAGCTGAGCTTGTGTTTTTGCTGTCATTTTCTTTTCAAAGTATTCTTTTTGTTCATTGCACAGTCAGCCCCACATCTGCTTCTGCTGAAAATGAAGGAAAAGTGTTTCAGTGCCTAAAAGTATTATTGTTTGTCTCGTTTGGCTGGGAGAATGAGTCTCAAGTAACCTATGAACTCCGTGCTATATTCCTCCAGTAAGCAGAGGGCCTGCTGGGGTGATCTACTTAACTTTCCATTAAGTTTTATGTAAACTGTTATAACGTTGTTTAAAAACAGTTTGCAGGATTCTATGCAGTAATATGGCATATATTAGCTTCTAGACTGAAAGTAGTAGCCAATTTGTATCCCTTATGTAAACAGATCTATTTTTTTTAAAATTTACTGTACTGTCTTCCTAAGTTTGATAGACTGTTACCTATCATTTATCATCAGTACAGCAATGTGACACTTTTCTTAAAACTTTAACCCTTGCAGTATTTGGGTTATATGTGGGTGAGCTTCTAAAAGTAGTACTTTGTCGGATCTGAATTGTTACCTGAATCAGGGGATTTCAAAAGCAGTTTTAGAAGGTGAATAAACATAATTGCCTCATTTTCACACATGGTGAAAGTAAGACAAATACAGATAAAATTAGTTGGTTCAAGGTTATGTAAACCAGTTAGTCCCATAGCCAGAAATAGTCCTAGCCCTCCCACCTGCTTAGTATTCATCTATTGTCTATCTAAAGAAACACTTTGTCTGTCCTCTGAAATGTGGATGATGTGAGATGGTTTACTCCAATTAGGCTCCTCATATTAGAAAGTCTAATTTCTGGATTCTTGGAATGCACAGAAAGGGACTGTGCTAGTCGTAATTGTGTACTGCTGGACTCCTACATTTCAACATCTCATAATTTCTTTTTTATGGTTGTAAAATTTATAATTACATTTTCTGTACATATGAGAAATTGGCTAGCAACAAGATCATCTTATGCAGGATCATCATATGCATATCAATCAAGTGACTGTGGGTTTGATTCCATAAGTAATCCGTGTCCAGAAGTCTTGTGCACTTTAAGTAGCGTTTATAATTGCCTGGTCTTGAAAATCAAGATGGTGGTCTTGTTACCAGAGAAATTCCGGTATTTTTATCTTTCCCTAAGAAGCTGTAATACTGTCTACCCCAGATGATGATATTGCATGGAGCGTATCATCCCTTATCTTCTGACAGCATAGCCTCAAAACTCACTGAACACAGGGCAGCCTAAGGGGCACAGTGAGTTTTTATTTCATATTTGTATGCCTCATAAAGACAGAGCTGGTGTTCTCCTTGATGGATTATCAGGAGGGCAAAGGCTGCATTACACCACTGCTGTTGACTGTGACCACAGAAAGGCACAATCAGACCAGCATTAGTTCCTCTGGCTCACAGCTCCAACATGCTGATATTCCAAAAGGACAGTGATAGATAAGCGCAGCTCCTCTGCACCACGTGTCCCCTGAGGCAAAGGGTATGTGTCATTCCCTTTACTAGTACCTGGCAGTGCTGAACTGTTTATCACCAGCCACTTGGCACCAAGGGCTACTCTTGGTCAGGGCTTTGCTGGAGCCCTGCACAGCAGCTACTCTGGAATTTCTGCAGCTCACAGGAATGAGGTGATTTCTGTTGTTCCAATGAGAGCAGGAATTAGGTTGATGATTCTCTGGAAGGGCACTTAGGGCTGGAAAAAGGAGAGGAGGATTACATTCCCAATTTCTGTTACATGTTGTTCTCCATTGCTTGTAGTTGTTAGGCTGAACCTATATTAAGTTAACTTGGGCTGATAGCTGCCCCATTTACTCAGCAATTCTGGTGTGCTATGTTTGGGTTTTTTTAATTGACTGCATACATTTTCGTGCATTTTGGCCCATTTGTAATGTAAAAGCCCAAGTGTATTGCTGTCCATTAAATTAGCTCTCTTACTAGACTATATCGTGAGTTAGATTGGTGATGAAACCTCTTCTTACTGTGTCTGTTGTCTGAATCCAAACTTCCAGTGTTAACATTGGCTTAGCAAGCTTTACATTTTCTGTTTCCTTTATAAAAAAATACAAAGGGCTCATATTTCAAAATAAATCTCCTGAACTGTACTTCATTTAACAGCTGACACAGCTGAGATTTTAAGCAGCTGAATGCACATATAATGCATTTTAAGAAGTGACATTGCTATGGTTATGAGTTACACAACAATATGATGTCAGCCCTCTGATTGGTGCCATGGTATTTAGCAATGCCACTTGGACAGGAGAGTTCACACATAGAAGCCTGTCCAACAGTTCTAAGAATTTTATATCTTTTGAAGTATTCAATATATTTCTTTATGTGTTGAAGCATTGGCCTTCTAAACCCCTTGTTTTCATTTTCCAGCAATCTCAGTGAACTTGGGGTCATTGGATTGTTTGCTTTCTCACTGGCTGCTCTGAAATCAAGCAGTCATCAGCTAAATTACTATAGCTTAAATGTGTCTAAAAGGGATTCAAAGCAGGCCTTTAAAAACAGCATTGTTAATGTGCTTTTAACTTAGCATGAGAATATAATACAAACTAAAGAGGTAGAGGTGGTTCAAAGGAAAGGTGAATTTTTAGTACTGGCTCAGAATATGAAATGATGGGACTTTCAGATTTCAGCAGCATTGTTGAGTTTCCTGTGATTATAGCTGTTTCAGCAAGAAAACAATCTACGTTTGATACAAATTAAGTTTTAGTTTTCCAAGCCATCTCTCCATCTCCTGAGACTGTAGGGAAACACCAAAATTAAAACTTTAGCAAGATATTATTAATCTATACTGGTATTTTGGCAATGATAGCATATCAATTCCTTTGTCTGGAAAAAAAAAAAAAAAAAGACAGACTGAGGCCAGTTAAGATTGACTTGACCAAAAAAAATTGTATTTATCTGAGAGGGGATCTCATCAATACTTACAAACACCTCAGAGGTGGGTGCCAAGAGGATGGCACAAGAGTCCTTTTGGTGGTGCCCAGCAACAGGATGAGCGATAAAGGCCATAAATTGAAACACAAGAAGTTTCACCTCAACATGAGGATGAACTTCTTTCCATGGAGGGTGGCAGAGCACTGGAACAGGCTGCCCAGGGAGGTTGTGGAATCTCCCTCTTTGGAGACATTCCAAACCCTCCTGGACTCATTCCTGTGTCACCTGCTCTGGGTCACATTGCCTTGGAAGGGGGCTTGGACTGCATGATTTCCAGAGGTCCCTTCCAACCCTAACAATTCTGTGATTCTGTGACTTCTCTGAGAAGTGTTAACACAACTACAATACTTGATGAACCTTTAGTGAACAGATTTAGGGGTTTACTGTACCACCTTACATGGGGTCCTTCATTAGCTGAAAAGGAAATTTAATTATTTTATGTTCTCTCTTAATTGTTTTTAACCTGGTCATCTAAAATCAGATCTCTTGACCAAGAGATTTCAATATTTAAAACTTTGAATGTTTTTCCATTGAATTCTATTTATCACCAGCCGCTTAGGAGCAAACCTTGTTCTTGGTCAGAGCTTTGCTGCTGTCCTGCACAGGAACTGCTCTGGAATTTCTTCAGCTCACATAAATGAGGCAATTTCTGTCCCACCAATGGAAGTAAAAAGAAGCTAACAATCCTTTGGGAAGGTGTTTAGATATGAACAAAAAAAGACAAGGATTACATTGGTTTTTTTCCCAGTTCTTTTGGCAAAAGTGCTTTGTTAGGATAGGGTATATGCTGAAGCTGCTTTTGAGGAAGGGTCACACTTGCAGCTGCATGCTTTGGAGATGGTTTTGTCTTTATCCTTCAATGTTCCCTGTAAAAAGGGAAGGTACTACTTCACTGTGTCACTAGGTTAAATTCATTGACATTTGTATTCTAATTTGAACATGCAAAGCTCTAGCAGAAATATAAAAATTATTTTAGAAAATAAAATTTCTTGTCATCTCCAGTTAGATATGGAATCACTAGGGCAAAAAAACTTACAAATGTTCAGAGAAGTAGATGATTTCCTGGGTAATTGTAGTGTATAATGTATTTGTCTGAAGGCAGCAATCAAATACTTCTATGATGAATACTTCAGAGAAGTGTATGAGGAAAATATTAATTCTTATTGTCTGCAGTGTTTGGTTCTTGGATGTCAATAAGGCATGAGACCTCCCATTATGTAATGAAGACATTGATTTTTTTCCTTCTCCCAAGAAGTGTGTATTCTGCATAACTATGGACACAATTTTTTTGTTAAAGGCTTTAGTCATTTAGTGATGGACTGTGTATCATAACGTAAAATTTATTGGCCTGTGACCAAAGTTAAGGCTAGTATTCCCTGATTTTAAAGAAATTCTTAAAGACTCATCTTCAATCACTGGTTCCTTCATTAAACTCTTCTGTTTGCATTGAAGCATGCTTAAAAGCGAATTTAATTTACATATTCCTGTATTATTTGTTGTTACACAAAGTAATACTTCCTAATGAAATGAATTCCTTATATTAACAATATGTTTTGAATTATTGCACTAAAGTTATGTGCAGTCAGATAATCTCATTGCAGGGGAGACAAGGTCTAAGTCACGAGTATGTGAAACTTCTAAATAAGACATGCTAAAGAAGTTTGTGAGAATTTAAATTAAATTTTCCTGATTAGAAGACAAAGAAAATGAAAGATATGCATTGTCTCCAACTTTCTGCAGTGATTATGGTTTTTCTCATATTTGATATTCATCCAGTATTGTTTGTGGTGCATGTTTAGGCTTTGGCATCTTGCAAATGAGGTTAATAGAAAGGTAGCATTTACAGTACTTATTAACCATTGTCTGTTCCAGAATGCCTCTTAAAACATTTATTCAAATTCAGACATCATTATTTTTAGCTCGCTTGGGAAATTATTAGCTTTCATCTGATGCCTCACATATTTATGCTAGGAATAAGAAGATTTTATACTAAGCGTATTAGTGTGTTTAACGTCAGAGAGGAAGCCAAGTCATTATGCCAATTCTTATTTCGAAGAGCTTTTAATAGAGATAGCTTTTTCACAAGTAGTCAATAAGGCCCATAAGCAAAATTTAGACAAGTAGCTAAGGACCCTGACTTGTATTTCCAAAGATGCTGAGGCAAGTAAAAACACAGGCATATGCCTAGAAGAATTAGAAAAACAAAACAAAACAGAACACCTGCCTAGGATCACCTATCATTGATTTTTGTGAAAATTAGATGCGTGACTGCCTTTGAAAAATCTCTTGAGTGTCCATCTGCCTCTTTACTGCCCAAAAACCATTGAAAATCTGACTCATATGCCTTTAGGAGCTCCAAAGGTCTCACTGGCTATTGATGAGACTCATGCTGATTTTTGAAAATAGAGTAACACTCTTCAAAAGTTAGTTTTCACTCTTTTAGATTTAGCCATCTACCTGCCACAAAATCAAGACTAATTCAGGCACTTCAGCAAACAGTTATGTATGAACTTCAACAAATTAGAGAGATGGGCAGTCACTAACCACATGAAGTTTAATGAGGGTGAGTGCTGCGCTCTGTACCTGGGATGGGGCAACCCTGGTTGGGTGTATAGGCTGGGGAATGAGAGGCTGGGGAGCAGAAAGGGCCCTGGGGGTCCTGCTAGAAGGCAAGTTGGACATGAGTCAGCAGCGCCCTGGCAGCCAGGAGGGCCAAGTGTGTCCTGGGAGGCCTCAGGCACAGCATCACCAGCCAGGCAAGGGAGGGGATTGTCCCGCTCTGCTCTGCACTGAGGTAGCCTCACCTCGATTGCTGGGGGCTTTTTTTCGGTGCCACAATATAAAAAGATTAAGCCATGAGAGAGTGTCCAGGGGAGGCCACGGGGATGGTGAAGGGCCTTGAGGAGAAGCTGTGTGAGGAGCAGCTGAGGTCGTTTGGTCTGTTCAGCCTTCAGGAGACTGAGGGGAGAGCTCACTGCAGCTACAATTTCGTCATGAGGTGAACAGGAAGGGCAGGCACTGGTCTGTGCTCTGCGGTGACAGTGACAGGACTTGAGGAAACAGCATGAAGCTGAGTCAGGGGAGGTTTAGGTTGGATATTAGGGTAAGGTTCTTCACCCAGAGTGTTGTTGGGCACTGGAACAGCTCCCCAGGGCAGTGGTCACAGCACCAAGCATGACAGCTCAAGATGTATTTGGGCAGTGCTCTCAGGCACATGGTGTGACTCTTGGAGTGTCTTCTGAAGGGTCAGGAATTGGATTCCATGATCCTGATGGGTTTGTTCCAACTCAGTGTATTCTATGATTCTATGAAGAACTGAATGGTAGATGAACTTTAAAATTACACTTCAAACCTTTCAGGTTGGTCGGAATAAGGTTAAAAATGAGGAGTTTTTTGATGTGCATGTACCCTTTTCAAATCAGGAACAAATAGAATCTACTGATTGCACAAAAGAGCCTTTATTTGCTGTATTTATACACAGAAAGAAAAATATCAGCAGTTCAGCTGGTAGTTCTTAGGAAAAACAGGTGACTAGTAAGAAACAACGGGAATCCAGTCAAGGGAAAATATTTGTGGTGTAATGATACTTATGGCCAAAAGGCCTAGGAAAATCGATGATCAATGTTTCCTTTAGTGAGCATAGCACAGAGAACTCATGAAATAGAACTCCTCAGACTAACTCCCACTATCCTGAATGAACTGAGCTAAAGCCATTTGAAGTTAACAGATAACCCTGAGTGAGTATCCATGGACTCATAATTTTGGATTATGAAGAAACTCCTGGACAGGGCCAGCCTGGATTCTTAACATTGTTGTTTTCTCCTTCTCTGGCATCAGCTTTGTCCCTTTATTATACTACATATCAGATTTTCCTTAACATTTTCTCTTTGCCACATGAAAGTATAGAGATACACCTTAAAAATATTACATCCTAAAATAAAAAATAAACAAGGCACTTCCACCTGTTTCATAATTCAAATATAATCATTTTGCATTCAAAATCTGCTGCAGGTTATTGGTTCTTGATGGGGGCAGGGAAAGCCTTATTTATTAAAAAAGGTTTGTTCTTTTCTCACAGACCAGAATTTCATCTGTTTCATATCAGAGTATAAATTTCTATTTGAAAAGAACAGCAGACAGTAAGAATATCACCACTTATGAATTCTGCTCAAAATGAAGATTTTATTAGTCTTCATCTTAGTGATAACAGGAAATAGTTATATTTTATTGCATCAAGTCCTACTGCTTTCAAAAACTAAAATAAAATGACTAGGAAAAAAAATTAAGGTAGTTGACTTCATGCCATTAGAGCTGCAGTTGTAGAATTTCATTCCATTTTTCGCAAAAATAAAGGTAAGGGTGAAATTCTGCAAAATATCTTCCTATTTTTTTTTTTAGTGAACAGATTTTCTTGACCGTTCCACTTTTTAAAATGTTTGTATCTTGGAATAGCTATATTAAATCTAGTGTATGTAATTCCTGAAATAGTGGTGGAATTCCTTAAGTGTGTGAAAATAATTTTCATGTCTCATATGAGAACATCCTTTACATCTTTTAAATGCAGAAGTAAATATATAACTGTGAAGTGAGAGCCTCATTTCTACCCCATTTTTCTCAAGCCAAACCAACTGGGAATACTACAATGTACAATACCAAGAGCACCTTGAAATAAGCTAAATTATATACATATTTATTCATAGCAAATATAAATAATTATTTTTTGGTTTTAGTGCTTGTTTTTACTCCGTTTCAAAACAATAGTTACTGAAAAACTATTATCAGTGTCTGAACAACCTAAAGGACAGTGCCTATCCCCATAGATGGTTTGGAAATTTTAACTACTGTGATTACTGTTCCCTGCAAAGGGATCACTTTAGAGAAGGTCATGAAATGCAAATGGCTTTGAAGTGGTTCTGTGCTTTTCTATATTGCCTTGGATGAAGAGAGGTACTGAAGGGAGGAAGGTAGAGCTGCTTTGTGGTGTTGTTTCAACTCACTGAATGGTTTACAGCCTCAGGTGGGATTCTTTCTTAACTCAGATTGCTGCTTTTATAGGTGAGCTCATTAGGTCAGCAGTAGCTATTTTTAAAATCTTTCAATTCATAGTATTGTTTGGGTTGGAAGAGAACTTTAAAGATCACCTAATCCAACCCCCTGCAATGAGCAAGCACATCTTCAACTAGATCAGGTTGCTCAGAGCCCCATCCAACCTGACTTTGAATGTTTCATTGCCTGAGTATCTCAAACTGTACTTGAGCGTCATTCTGTCCTTTCTCCATGCTGATACCATGATGGCACAGCACTCTAACAGAGAAAATCCTTCTTTAATGACATCTGATATTTAGATGCCACTGCAGGGTACAAATATTATTATTGTCTCAATTTCTTAAAAATCTGCTGGGTGATGAATATTCATAGGAATAGAAATGATCTTGTGTCAACAGCAGTGTAAAAACCTACTTCATTGCTTATGCATGGAAAAGTGCACCTTATTTTGCAGGAATAAAACATGAAGGGGTTTTACTTGCCATGGCATGTAAGAGTACATTCTACCTATTGTATCTAGAAAGAAAAGATAGACAAGCTTTTCCCTGGTTCTTTTACTGTGTCAAGCTGGAGTTCTTTCTCTGAGAGGATTCACACTTAGTCAGACTGGAGCCTGGGAGTTTCTAAGAGCCAAAGGAGCAGCTCTAACTGGTGTTACCTGCATAAGGCACCTTCTGGGTCTTTGCTAAACTGTATTTTATCATAGCGGCTAAAAAAAGCTTGGATTTGCTTTGATCTAAAATGTGATCTGTATGAGTGCATCCTTACCTCTACATGGAAGTTCATTGCGTGGTTTTAAACAGATTAATTCCACCAAAATTTAGGCTCTTAATGGAGGGTCCTTACTCAACTGACTTAATGAGCATAAGGATACAATTGCCACAGCTTCCTCGCTTAATTCAGTGGAAAAGGAAAAGTCTGTCCTAGGGAAAATTCATAACTTAATGAGAGCTCTGAAAGTTTTTTGGTCCGCTCACTGACTGTAGGATGACCTTGGGTAGGCTCCTAACAAAGAATCCTCACTTAAGTGCCCAAAAGTAGATGGACTGAATCTGAACCAAAATCTCCTTATTTTGGATCACACTCTGTTCAGTGTTTACTATTCACCAAGTTCATTCTGTATGTGGATAAATGAAAATGATGTAAGTCTAGAAAGATCTAAAAGTCATTTGTCTGAAAAGACAAGAAAGGAACAACATAGTTAATAACATAAAATACAGATGAGAGCTTTTTGAATACATCTATCCTTCTCTATATGAATCATGGAGGTACAATAACATCACCTATTCTTCCTACACCTTTATTCTCCCTTTTAAAAAAACAAAAAATACCTCAGAAAGCACTATGAAAAAACATCATAAGGAGCACTTTTATATCACTGAATTCCAAAACATAAGTAGGATTCTAATGCAAATTGTTTCAACTAGTGCCTCTGTTTTTCATTCAGCACCCATTGATTTAGAGTAAAATTCCAGAAACAATTAGAAAAAGCTCAGAAGTGTTCTAAAAGCAAACATATATGGTGTTTTTGTATTTAGTCTTAGCTATATATTTCAAAAATAAACATGGCTTTTATTCAGGACATGTATTTGCCAATAATACATTTGATTAAACTAGGAAAATTAGACATACTATCAGTAGCTTGCTCCCAAATTACACAAGAAGAAATTAGATACATTTTCAGTAGCTTGCTCTCAAATTTCTACAGTCTATGAGTCACCAGATTCTTCCTGCCAAACTAAATATGTCTGTGAAAGGCTGGAAACTTCAATGGAAAGAAACATAAAACTTGAAATACGTAGGAAAAACTAAGTTTTTTTTTCATGGAAGACCTGTTGACTAGTAATTCAGGAATTCAGGGGATGTAGAAACAAATTATTACAATAATATTATTATTTGTCCACAGAAGTTTCAAGGTAAGAAACGTGTTCAATTTAAACCTGCTATGTTAACCTAAAATAGATACCCTTATTAGCTTCCATATAATCTGAAGTAATTAATGAAGGCTTACAAAAAGGTGTAAAACTTTCATTACAAGAGTAGAAACTCATATCCAGTCATTAGGATGGGGCTGAGTTAAAAAACCCTTCAGTATAGTTAATGCAAGACTGAGAAAACCCTCGCTCCTGTAAATTGGATTTATTATACGTGGGCTGGTACAGCCATCAAAGAGAATTTGGAAGGTACTCATCTTTTCAGACCCACAAGCAGAATGACATCTCCCCTACGATATTCCCCACAACACTTAGACTTCTTATATCTTTGCATAAACCATACCTTTTAAAATTTTCTTTAGAATACAGACTTGCGAAATACAGAGTTTGTGTGCGTAATTTAAGATTTTATCCATTGCCTTAGAAGGATATGGCTGTTAAAGACCCTTCTTTTGAAGTCAAACCAACTTTCAGCAGTATTTGTGTTACTTAGAACCTACTGTTTATAGGATTTGGGGGTATTAAGTGTTTACTTTTTTGAAGATAGAAATAGTATGCTAAGAATATTTGTTTTCAGAAAGAAAATGTTTGTTCACTGAGCTGGATTGGATCAGAATGGTCTGAGCCAACCCCTTTTTTTTCTGCATACTCAGCCTTATGTTAATTTCTGTCCAACAAACAAAGACACAAACAATATAAACAAAGAGTTCTGCATAAAAAACCTTATATAATTTCAGGTTTGTGTGAGTCATAATTTCCCAAAGGAAGTGCTTTAACAGGACACTCTTTCCCTACTTCCACACTTTTATGGGCACATAAGGCAGCAGACGGACCTGCTGTCTGGAATCATTCTCTTACTCTAGAAGAGTTATATTACATAAATAGGAAGACTGGAATCAAAGCTGAATTTCAAAATAAGATGGGAAATATTTAAATATGCTGTAGACTCAGAAAAAAAAAAAAAAGGAAGAGACACATGGGCCGTAGAAAGTTTCTTTGATAAAAGGAAGCTATTCCAGTTTTCACTAGGAAAGGATTTAACGTGAGGTAAGGAAACACATTCTGTTCTGCCTTGTGAGAGTAAGGGCGTTGAAAACATAAAATTTCTCTGCATATGGGATTCAATCAGAAAACACAGCAAGCATCTCAGACTTGGGTTGGATTTTTGTAGGAATTTAAGTAAATTTCCACAAGCTGGAGTGACACGCTGGTCAGTACATGGTATGCCCCTCTGAAGACTATGTTAAAATTTTTGTTCTCAGAACCTCATTACTGATGCAAACATGAAATATGCCTATCATTTCTTAAAAGTTAGACCCAGTACTTGGGCTTTATCTTTCATAATGGTTTTGCACTAAATGCACCACATAGAAAGTATGAATTAATGGCTTTTTCTTCCTCTTGACATTGAAGTTCCTGTGGTTGTTAACAGAGATAAATTTAGCATAAATTCTTCAATAAGTATACATTTGTGGTATTTCTTTTGTCTTGATTTCTAGACTGAGAAATGACTTAACTGTTGGTTATCCCTTGCATTCGTTGTCATGTTTTTGAACAATTAAGCTTGGTTCACAGGGAAAGACTGACATTGGGGTATAGTTTAATAAACAAGTCCAGATCCATCCTTTTTTTAGCATATCTCTGGGGAGGCTTTAAGTCTCTATTTGATTTCCAGTGGTGTGAAAGGGTTTGAAGCACACATAAGAGCTAAAGTGCTGAATAAGCCCTAGAGAAATAGCTCTGTGAACTTCTGCCTTTGCATGAGCACTCTACAGAATGCCCTTCACGCACAGGTAGTAAATGCAAAAGGTTTTCATTAGCGGAGTGTGTGGTTCTGCTAAAGTGAATCATTTGCTTTGTGATTCCTGCTGCTGTTGATCAAGAATCGCAAACGCTTTATTGATACCAGAACAAACAAAAGGGTCCATATGCAAAGGTTTTGGCCAGTTGCATAAAGCATGTGCCAGAGCTGAAGTCAGTGAAGGGTTTTTCTTGGTATTTAAGATTCAGTGGAAAAGTAAGAGGGGCAGCTATGCCAAGAATTAGGGTTGCTCTTGCCAAGCACTTCTTTGAGTGACTTTATCCAACATGAGACTAAACAATGTATTAAATACATATATAGCAGCTAGAGAATTAAATGTCAGGTAACAGTTTTCTGTTATTGGAGACCAAATTTGAAGCTTGGTCTAGTGCATAAGAAAAAGGTAAACATCATAAAAAACATTAACATATCTAATATCTACCAGCTAATAAGGACATATATAAATTGAACTTCTGGAGAAAATATACTTATTTGGTTTTGGTAGCAGGCACTTTTTGAAGAGATGTTTCTTGTTGAAATTTTGATCAATGATTTGTTTCCAGTCACTTCATTAAAATTATCACCACTACTGCAGTCCCTCTTAAGGAGGAGGTTGAAAAATAACAAAATCCTTGGTGACCTGAGAAAACTAGCTGTAGAGGAGACCTGTTTGCAGGGACTAAATTTAGTTCATATCAGAGGCTAAATCCTCCTAGACTCACTCTGCAATCCATGGGGAAAGAAGACAGAACCCCTCTCTTGTTATTAAAGAGGTGACTTAAGAAGATTAACCTCACTAAACTAAGGTTAGCCTTTATGAACACGCCTTACCCTTTCTTCATGTGGTAAAATAATGAAAAAATTCTCTCAAAGACTGACTTATTTTCAGAGAACTTCCTCAGTGTTTACTACCAGGGGCAACAAAGCACACATCAAAGTTGTATCAGCTGTTTGACTAGACAGTGGTATCATTCCAGAAGTCAGAGCTGTTTTCTTTCTCACAGAGGCACATCAGTAGCTGTGCCTATAGCTCTGGTTCCCTGAGCACTGACCCTGCAGACCTGGCTATGGCACATCTGAGCTCCTCTCCAGGTTAGCTTTCCCGTAAGAAGTAAGGAACCTAGGGGTTGATAGAAGAATACACTCAAATCTTCCATAAATACAGTATTTGGACATGAATGGGGCATGTAGCCAGACCAAGGAACTTAAAAACACTCTCAGATCTTGCCATGTGAACACAGCCAAGATGACCAGCATTTGTTTGCAAAGATTTGTAAGACTGTCACTGACACCAGAGTCTGTGTGTGTCCGGGCAGCTTTTCAGTATGCCTCTGCTGGGCTGCTAACATTAACATTCCTCTCAATCAGGGATGCAGAGAGGAGCTAATGACTCATAGCTCCTACAGGTATGGAGTACTTAAAGAACTGAGTGCCATGCCATCTCTGCTAATTAAGCTGATAGCTTTGACAGGCCTAGGAACTTTAATAAAATCTTAAAAGCAGACTTCCTGAAGTAAACAAGAAGCTCGTAACTAGAGGGAAATGGAAGAAGCAAAATGTAATTGCCAATTGCTGTGCTGCTCGCTTCCTCTTTTGTAAGGCAGCAATTCCTCCATGCACACCTGAGCTCTGCAAAGCAATGAGATCTCATGACAGCTCTCATTACCCAAAATTATGTTCATGGATTTTCCCAAGGACAACACACAGTTTTTACTGTCTTAGTGGGCAAAAAATGTAATAAAAATCTGCAGTAATTCTCCACAAAGCAGTGGACACAGGGAACATTAGGGTGGATACCAGAAAAGCCCATCTTTTATGGGATTCACTGCTTTACACAAGGAAGCATGTGCTAGATTATTCTCCATTCTCTGAAGAATATCAGAGGAACTCCAGTGTCTCAGGGATCTAAATTCAGCTCTTTGTTTTTTGCACAAGTGTTGGTTCAGAAGATTGACCACAAGACTAAAGCAGTGTTTTTGGCAGAAAGAAAGGTAGAGTTTCAATTCATGAAGTTGATTGTCATGATTTCAAATAAGTATTGCCATCTAACTTGGGCTTTAGAAATTAGAAGGAAATAAGAAATCTGTTTCTATATTCGCACTTGTGTATTGTTAGCCAGACTGGTATGGTATGTATTTACTGTAAAAGGAAAAGGTGTATTTTCAAAGGGGAAGAAACTAGATAAAAAAGAATATAGCATTTTCTCCTTAGAACAAGCTACATGATCTTTCCTTTCTCATGGTAGTAATAGTCCTCAGAAAACAGCATGAGCAGTAATGAATGTTTATCCAGTAAATTCAACATTTATGAAAAAATAATCTTTTTTTGACTAATCTACAAATTCCTGTGATAAGACTAGACTATTTCAAGGAAAATTTCCCCCCTCTTAGACTATCATTTCTGTAAGTTTCCTGTAATTTCGACTTTTAGTTTTTCCAACATTCTCTGCTCTCAGCATTATTTTGTTATAAATGTACCATGGTAGACCTT